>PVIC010034333.1:0-19621 GCA_004025085.1 Thryonomys swinderianus
GGTGGTGTTCTAATTTCTGATCAGGTGGATAGACCTCAAGTCCATTAGCATTTTAGAGTGTTGGTGTCAATTCAGAATAATAGCTTTTCCGGTTTCCTTTCGGTTAGTGTTGTGTTTGTTCACTTATTCTACTCTCCAAATTGTATGTGTTTCCGGAAAATAGTAATACATTTAAAAAGAGCTGTCTGTGTGTGATAGTAATGCTAACACTCAGTTTTGACATAATATATTATTATGGTTAGTGGAACCTCTTGAAAGTTATTGCCCAAGTAATACCTTAACAATGGCAGTGGGATTTTTAGAACTCTGGATGATGCTAGCATCCTGGTAAATTACTCATACTTGACCTTGAACTGTTCAATTACTCTCCTTCCATCTATACTATACTACTTGGAAGGGAATTGTTATATATAGCTCACACCCAAGTAGTAAGTTATGCTTTCCTGCCTGCAGTGTGAACTATCTGTGTAAACCATCTAGAATTTTACATGAGAGAGTTGTCTTTTCTCTATTTATTATTTTTTAGTCACATATAATACTATAGACTCATAGATGTTTGTTTTGTAATTGGGGTAATAAATCCAGTACTGTTCCTTTGTTGGTCAAATTGCTCCAGTTCTGTACATTGGGAGCTGTTTTAGTTGACTCTAGTGTCTGTTTGATAGGGCCCCACATTGTAAATTTGTTCCTCGCTTTTTGTTTTTTTGACAGTTTCCTTACTTTCTGGCACTACCAGATGTTCCAGGTTCATCTTTTATATTTCCTACCCAGTCTTAGAATCACTTCTACAGCCGTGGTTTCTTTTATTGCAGAATGGTATCACGGACCAAAATCTGGGTATTAGCTGTGTTTATTCTGTATCTGGGATGTTGTTTCTTGTAGGCCTTCTCAGCTGACAGAGAAAGAAGTATGTATGTGTACTGACTCCCTTATATACATGTGTTTATAATAATATATATTATTGTCTAGCTAAATCTAAGTTTTTATATTTCCACATCTAATTCATATTATTTGAACTGTGCTAGCCTTCACCTCTTACTTATCTTTAAATTCCTACTACAATAATGAGAAATATGGCTCCTCTTGTCTACTGTTCATTTACCTCTGGTATGCATACATGGCAATATCAGAATTGTTAACCTGTACTTTCATGAGAAACAACTTTACAAAGTGGACTGCAGTGCTATGTGCAGGTCCTTTTACCTTCATTCTTATAAACTTCTTTTTTTTCCAAAGTTGGCTAGATTACTGCTTCTCTCCTGCTCCAACTTTTACAGTAAGAGGTTTCAAATATTTGTCATATAGTTAAGATTCTTTTTCACAGTCTAGGTGCCTTCCTGGGACCCCTCATCCTCCTGAATGATTTTTTAAAGTTGTCTTTGTTTTGTAAAGTCCTGTAGGTTCTGATAAATGTATAATGTGGTGCACCTACTGCTACAGTATCATGCAGAAAGGATTTACCACTTGAAAGGTCACTGTGTTTAAACTATGCATCTCCTGGCACTGCAACACTGATCTGTTTATTGCTCCTATACTTTTGCCATTTAAAGGATGTAATTGGAGTTGTAAGGTAGCTTTTCCCACTGACATCTTACACTTAACAGTATATGATCAAAGTTCCACCATTATATGTATATATTTGTGTGTATTCATTTATTGCTGAGTAATATTCTATTATGTAGAAGGATCAGTTTGTTTATCCATTCATCTCTTAAAGAATATCTTGGTTGCTTCCAGTTAGGAAAGTTACATATGGATACACAGATGCAAAAACCAGTTACAAACATTCAGTTATGAGCTTTTGGCTTCTTGTGTGATTTGTTTTTTTTTTTTTCTTTTTGAGACAGGGTCTTGCTTTGTAGTTCAGGCTGGCTCTGAGCTCACTATGTAGTACAGGCAAGCCTCGAACTCAGCAAATCCTCCTGCCTTTGCCTCCCAAGTGCTGGGATTACAGGCGTGAGCCACCATACCTGGCACTGTGGTATGTGGTATTGATTGCTGGTGGGCATGAGTCTCCACGCCCAGCATTGTATGTGGATACTGGGGATCGAACTCAGGACCTTGCGCTTGCAAGGCAGGCTCCGGAACCACTGAGCTAACCCTCCGGCCTGTGATTTAAGTTTTCAAATCAACTGGACACACACTTATGTGACTGCTCTTTTGTGCATTAAGAATATTTTTAATTTTGGAGCAAACACTGGAAGTGTCTCTACCATTATACACTGTTGCCATCTGTGAATGAGAGCTCCTATTGCCTTACATCTTTACAGCATCTGATACTCAGTGTGGATTTTAGCCATATTAATAGTTGCATAGTACTACCTCACTTTATAAATAATATACAATAGATGTATTTTGTTTGTACAGTTACATGGACTTGGACACACACACACACACACACACACACACACACACACACACACCGAGGAACTAGCAAAACATAGTAGATGCTTCTATTACCTGTAAGCACTTCAAGCCCCTCTGTGGACAGTCACTTTCTTATTCTCTTTCTAGGCAGTCACTAATCTATTTTCTGTTATTTTAAAATACTGCAGGGGTTTTTTGGTAGTACATTTTTATGATAGTTAATGATTGCATTCTTTTTTTTTTTTTTTTTTTTTTTGAGACAGGGTCTCGCTTTGTAGTTCAGGCTGGCTTTGAGTGCACTATGTAGTCCAGGCAAGCCTCGAACTCAGTAATCCTCCTGTCTCTGTCTCCTGAGTGCTGGGATTACAGATGTGAGCCACCACACCCGGCACTGTGGTATGTGGTATTGATGGCTGGTGGCCATGAATCTCCACGCCCAGCATTGTATGTGGTCACCAAGGATTGAACTCAGGACCTTGCGCTTGCGAGGCAGGCGCCAGAACCACTGAGCTAACCCTCCGGCCTTTTTTTTTTCCTTTGCTTTTGAGACAGGGTCTCACTTTGTAGTTCAGGCTGGCCCTGAGCTCACTATGGTGCCCAGGCAAGCCACCGCGAACTCAGCAATCCTCCTGTCTCTGCCTCCCAAGTGCTGGGATGACAGGCGTGAGCCACCACATCCGGCATTGTGGTATGCGGTGTTGATTGTTGGTGGGCGTGAGTCTCCACGCCCAGCATTATATGTGGTCACCGGGGATCGAACTCAGGACCTTGCGCTTGCGAGGCAGGCGCCGGAACCACTGAGCTAACCCTCCGGCCTTTTTTTTTTCCTTTTTGAGATAGGGTCTCGCTTTGTAGTGCAGGCTGGCTCTGAGCTCACTATGTAGTCCAGGCAAGCCTTGAACTCAGCAATTCTCCTGCTTTTGCCTCCCCAGTGCTGGGATTACAGGCGTGAGCCACCACGCCCGGCACTGTGGTATGCGGTATTGATTGCTGGTGGGTGTGAGTCTCCATACCCAGCATTGTATGTGGTTACCGGGGATCGAACTCAGGACCTTGTGCTTGCGAGGCAGGCGCCGGAACCACTGAGCTAACCCTCCGGCCCAATGATTGCATTCTTTATGGAAAGTCAGTACACATTCATAGCACATCTTAATTCTCTGTACATCTCCTCCTCACCCATCTCCCTCCATCTGTTGGTCCTCTTCACATTTGCAAAAGATCTATTTCCATTTCCTATTATCTTTTATTTTGCTTATTTATTTATTCATTTATTTATTTTCAGTTTCTTATATAAGAGAATCTGTGTTGTATTTAAGCTTGCCTGTCTGATTTATTTCACTTAACATGATCTCAAGGGGAATCCATTTTCCTACAGAAGACTCATGCTTATTCTTCTTTTTTGTGGAGTAGTACTCCATTGTGCATAAATAGCATGTTTTCTTTATCCATTCACCTGTTGATGAGTACATAGGATGCTTCCGTGATTTAGCTATTGTGAGTTGTGCTGCTATAAATACGGGTGTGCCGTTTATCACTGTAACATACTTTTTTTTTTTGAGACAGGGTCTTGCTTTGTAGTTCAGGCTGGCCCTGAGCTCACTATGTAGCGCAGGCAAGCCGCCACGAACTCAGCAATCCTCCTGCCTCTGCCTCCCGAGTGCTAGGATTACAGGCGTGAGCCAGCACGCCCGGCACTGTGCTATGTGGTATTGATTGCTGGTGGGCGTGAGTCACCACACCCAGCATTGTATGGTTACCGGAATCGAACTCAGGACCTTGCGCTTGCGAGGCAGGCGCCAGAACCACTGAGCTAAATCTCTGGCCCATTGTAACATACTTTTAACTCTTTCAGGAAGATACCTTGAAGGGGAGTAGCAGGGTCAAATGGAATATCTACTTTAGGTTTCTGAAGACTCTTCATACTGATCTCTATAGTAATTGTACTAGTTTATATTCCTACCAATAGTATAGAAATGTTTGTTTTCTCCCATAGCCTCATTTGCATTTACTATTTGATTTCTTCCTGATAGCCATTCTTTCTGGACTTATGTAATACTAGATTAGTCCACTGATTGGTTTATAGCTGGGTGTAGTGCTAGGAGGTGAAGCCCTATGGAAGGAGGTGGGTCAGCATGGGCATGGCCTGCATATTCATCCATCCATCCATCCATCCATCCATCCATCCATCCATCCATCCATCCATCCATCCATCTCTCCTTCCTTCCTATTTGGAGTATGTGCTGCTTACTGCCTTCTGTGTTCCTCTGCCATGCTGTGCTGTCTTGGACCTAACTGACTTTACTGCAGCCTTTTACCCTTCACATTTTTGTGTGTTAATATTGTATTCTGGAACCTAACTATAATTTCTTCCAGTTTTTCTGTTGATTATTTGGGATTTTCTACATAATAATTATGTCACCTGTAAAAAATGAGTTTTCCTCTCTTCTCATTCTGAATGCCCTTTTCCTTTCTTGTAGTATATTAGCTGGAATTTCAGGTTTCTTCTTATCCTTGCCTTGTTCATAGTCTACTATTAAATGAAGTTATTGATTTTAGGCTTTTTGTGTTGTTAATCAAGTTGAGAAAGTTTTCTTCTATACCTCATTTGTTAAGAGTTTTTAATTGAGTGAATTTTGTCAAATATATTTCCTACATCAATTGATGTAATCCTAATGATTTTTCTTGTTTTAGCCCTATGGGTATGGTAAAGTAAATTAATTACTTCCTTTTTTCCTTTTTATTCTTTTAAAATGGCTTTTCTTGCTGGGCATGGTGGATCACACCTGTAACCCCAGCACTTGGGAGGCAGAGGCAGGAGGATTGCTGAGTTCAAGGCTTGCCTGGGCTACATAGTGAGCTCAGGGCCAACCTGAACTACAAAGTGACTCTGTCTCAAAAAAAAAAAATAGCTTTTCTAATACCTATATTGTTTGTTTTATAAAAAGATGGAAAGAAATGATTTGTGAATGATAAAAGGAGAAAGTTGAGTATGAAATAAAGCTCTGAATATCCAGAATAAATCTCTCTTGGTCATGTATATAATTCTGTACATTGTTGGGTTCAATTTGATAATACATTGTTGAGAATTTTTTTTTTTTTTTTGAGACAGGGTCTCGCTTTGTAGTTCAGGCTGGCCCTGAGCTCACTATGTAGCCCAGGCAAGCCTTGAACTCAGCAATCCGCCTGTCTCTGCTTCCTGAGAGCTGGGATTACAGGCGTGATCCACCACGCCTGGCCATTGTTGAGAAGTTTTGGATGTATGTTCATGAGCATAAATTGTAGGTTTGATTTCTTGTATTTTTTTTCTAGTTCTGGTATTAACAAACCTGACAATCTTTTCTTCATTCTTCTTTGATTTTTTTTTTGCTTTTTGAGACAGGGTCTCACTTTGTAGTTCAGGCTGGCCCTGAGCTCACTATGGTGCCCAGGCAAGCCGCCGCGAACTCAGCAATCCTCCTGTCTCTGCCTCCCGAGTGCTGGGATGACAGGCGTGAGCCACCACGTCCGGCATTGTGGTATGCAGTGTTGATTGTTGGTGGGCGTGAGTCTCCACGCCCAGCATTATATGTGGTAACCGGGGATCGAACTCAGGACCTTGCGCTTGCGAAGCAGGCGCTGGAACCACTGAGCTAACCCTCCGGCCCTCTTCTTTGATTTTTTTAAAATGTATATTCCTGTGAGTTTTAATTGTGTGAAATGATACATAATCTGTATTCTATTTGTTTGATTTAATTGTTTTATCTGACATCTTTTCAGTTTCTAGTAAAGACTTTTTATGTTGTTTCATAAATTTTATTGTATGATATTCATGTAAGTACTTATACTCAAAATGAGAAATTTTCTTTAATCAGCTGAATTTATGAAAAGATTATTATATTCTGGAATATTTAGATTTCTTCTCTGGGATTCTAGTTGCATTAAGAATGACAGAAGGCCAGTGATTTAGCTTAGTAGTTCTGGCGTCTGCCTGGCAAGTGCAAGGTCCCAACTTTGATTCCCAGTACCACATACCACAGTGCTGGGCATGGCAGCTCATGCCTGTAATCCCAGCACTTGGGAGGCAGAGGCAGAGGACTGCTGTGAGTTCGAGGCTAATTTAGGCTACGTAGTGAGTTCAGGGCCAACTTGAAGTACAAAGCAAGACCTGTCTCAAGAAAGAGAGAGGAGAGATCACTTTTCTTTCACTAATAATGTTTCATGTAGTATGATCTTTGTACCTACATGGGAACTGAATGGATGGCTTGTCAGAGTTGGGGTACTAACAGAATGGGCCTTACTGGCAGGAGGGGAGCACTTTGTTTCTCACCCAACTCTCTCCTTTTGTTTGTGTTTCCCATATCATTTCTTTCCACCTTTGTATGGAACAAAGAATATAATTCAATAGTTATTTATTTATCCTACAAAATCATATATTTTATAGTCATTCTTTTTTTTTTTTTTTGTCCTACTGGGGATTGAACTCAGGGCCTTGGGCTTGCCAGGGAGGTGCGGTGCCCCTGAGCTATATCCCTGGCACTCATGGTCAAATAGTAGAACAAATAAGTTTAATAAAATTTACAAGTTTCTCACTTTCTTTTTTAGAGTATTTTATTTTTAATTGATGTAGTAATCATATATATTTATAGAATACAAATGACATTTCAAAACATATACAGTGCATAATGAAAAAATGGCATATCTGTCACCTTAGAAATTACATTTCTTTGTTTTGGGATCATTTCAGATTCTCTGTGTCAGCTGTTTAGAAATATTCAGTGAAATTTGGTCAGCTATAGCTATCTTGCTGTGAGAGGGAACTTTATTCATCATGCCCAGTGGCAGCTCTGCCTGTGAAGTACCCTTGCCATCCCTTTTCTCTCTTTATTTCCTTCCTTCATCTTTGTTTTTGTGGTTAAAGTGTTTTGTAGGTTAACAAAGGCTGTGACTAGGGAAGATGATGGCAACAAAGAGGAAATTTTATTTTATTTTACTTGTTTGCAATACCTGAGATCAAACTCAGGACTTTGTGCTTGGCAGCCAGGCATGGTGCTATTGAGCTACATCCTTGGCCCCAAGAGGAAATTTCAGGAGTCAGTGAACCTAAGAGTATACTAGATTAATTATAAATGTTTGACTATTCAGGAAGAAATGGTAAACTGTTCATGTTTGTATGGCTGCTTCTTCCTAGGCAGAGAATCCCCCTGATGGACCAGAATGCGGTTATGGCTCTTTTCACCAGCAGTACTGGCTTGATGGAAAGATTATTGCTGTGGGGGTGATTGATATCCTCCCATACTGCGTTTCCTCTGTGTATTTGTACTATGATCCTGATTATTCATTTCTGTCCTTGGGTGTCTACTCTGCCTTACGGTAAGATCACTTTTGAACTTGTTACAGTGAGTTACATAGAACTTCAAGTAATTATTTCTATGATTATATTTTATGATCTAACAGTAGAAAGCCTATTTGACAGTATAATTTGTTGCTATTATAGTCCCTCAGTTATACATTGTTAATTAGAAGTACTGTCTTTAGCACTGATGTCATTGTTTGATGGTAATTACTCTAGCTTTTTAGTGTTCCAGTGTACTCTAATGTGTAAAAACCTATAGATTTGGGAATTTTTTTTTTTTTTTTTTGAGACAGGGTCTCACTTTGTAGTTTGGGCTGGCTCTGAGCTCACTATGTAGCCCAGGCAAGTTTCGAACTCAGCAATCCTCCTGTCTCTGCCTCCCGAGTGCTGGGATTACAGGCGTGAGCCACCATGCCCGGCACTGTGGTATGTGGTATTGATTGTTGGTGGGTGCGAGTCTCCATGCCCAGCATTGTATGTGGTTTCCGGGGATCGAACTCAGGACCTTGTGCTTGTGAGGCAGGCGCCGGAACCACTGAGCTAACCCTCCGGCTCAATTTGGGAATGTTTTTGTTGTTCATTTATACATTTATTTTAACTCCCCAATCAGAACCTCTTTATGCTTCTTAAATGTTATGTATATTCTTGTCATTACTAGCATATGTATTTTTCACTAATTAAAAGCTAATGTGGCATTAATGAATTAAAATCATTATAAATCTGCTGAAAGAAATATAGTTATGTTGCTTCAGGGTGGGACATGTTCTGAGAAAGGACAGACATTTTTGTGGTTATACACATATTCTTGGTTGTACTTATACAAACTAACATGGGTACACCGTCACTAGGTAGTGTACAGTTAGTTGTACTACAGTCCATGAACTTAATTTGTTTTATAATTTTGGAAAGCATGGCCACATTTGAATTTGTGTTAGAAAGATGGGCTGAGGTGGTATTTTTCACCAGATGCAGAGTTTGTAACAAAAATGAAATTTTCCCAAACACTTCTCTTTGCAAAACAAATTGTTTTCAAACAAACGCACTTTTGAACCAAGGTACCACTATAATTTTATGAGACCATTGTTAGATCCTTGTCCATTGTTGACTGAAGAAAATTCATAGGGTCCTGAATATCCATACCAAACAGAAATGAGCATTTCTAAGTGCTTGAATCTGTGGTCCTCACTAAAAAATAATTTCCCTTTTACATCTCCCCTCTCTGCAAACATATATAATGCAGGAAAACATCTTTTGATGGTAAGATAGGGTCTTCATCAAAATATTTGTTTCTATTTTTATTCCATCTTCTCTATATGTACATATGGTACAGATGGGTAGGAGTGTCTGGAATTGTTTTTCTTTCAGTTGTATGGGAAAAGCTCATCTGTTCTTTTCTCTCTATTTGTCTCTTTCATTTCTTAGTCTTTACGTGCCATGCTCACATGTTTATGCATTATGAAATGTTCAGCCAGCATATTTTTATATTTTGTGTATTTTTTTAGTTATAAATGTAGATGAATTTGGTTTTTTCCCCTTAAATCAGCAATCTGCTTTTCCTTCAAAATTTGGTCAAATAATTGTATTTTTAAAATTTTTATTGTTATTAGTACATATTTACAAATGTTATTAGTACATTTGTACATAATAATTACAATAGCAGAGAGTTGGTACATGTGTATAACACATCCTCATGCTTTTTATATCTTCTTTTTTTTTTTTTTGAGACAGGGTCTCGCTTTGTAGTTCAGGCTGGCCCTGCGCTCACTATGTAGCCCAGGCAAGCCACCACGAACTCAGCAATTCTCCTGTCTCTGCCTCCCGAGTGCTGGGATTACAGGCGTGAGCCACCACGCCCGGCACTGTGGTATGTGGTATTGATTGCTGGTGGGCGTGAGTCTCCACGCCCAGCGTTGTATGTGGTCACCAAGGATTGAACTCAGGACCTTGCACTTGCGAGGCAGGTGCCTGGAACCACTGAGCTAAATCTCTGGCCCTTTTTATATCTTCTAATAATTGAATTTTTGGTGTATATTTCAGTGCCCCACAATATAAAGTTTTCCATCTTGTTATTTTAAACTGACTTTTCTCTTAATACCCATTTATAACAAATTCAAAATTATATAATAACTGATCTCTAGCTGTGCTTTGTTCTGAATAGCCTTTTTCTAAAAAGTGGTTACATTATTCATTGCTGTTGGCAGTCTTACTGGAATTGGAATTTAAAGCATTTGCATTTTATAACTTAGAAGTTTACATTTATCCTCTTAGAAGTTTCTATTTATTTCAGAAAAGATGCATCCTCCTTATATTAGAACAATTTTGTCCTTTCAGATTATTGCTGTTTTTTATATATCAGTTTACAATGTGCATTAATAGATTTTTCTGAACCTATCAAATAATATCAAGAATACTATTTTTAATTGAAAAAAGAATACTATTTTTTTTGTGGGTAAAATAACAGGTTTATTTGATAAGGGATCAGAAAATACCAAGTTGGTTCAATCTTACATAATAAATCTTACCGATGTATGAAGTATTTAGGGTTCAGTAAACTGAGAGATGATAGATTCCTGCTGCATTTGAGATAGTAAGTAACAGATTCCCAGAAAAATCAGGAAGACTTCTGTTTGTCTGATGGTATAGCTTTTGTAAAGCTTGGAGCATGAGAGCTGTGAAGAAGCAGCAGGCCTGAGAGCACAGGAGGTGCTGCCGGGGCGGAGTCTGACTCTGCTGCAGGCTGTCACTTGCTTTTAGCGCTCTGGAGAGACAAGCCCTTGCATTGACAGAGGAAAGGAAGCCAAGGGAGACTGACATTTCGAAGCAACTTGGACAGAGTAGGTTACAAGTTGACAGTTGTCACTGATTTTGATTTATTTGAGGAAAACCTGTTTAGGTGGTTTTCTTTTTATTTCTTAATCCTGTAGTCAATATCAAATTTTGTATTTTGAGACTTTATATGATGGAGTCTACATATTTGAAGTATTTGAAAATCAGTGCTTATGGCATTTACTTATGTATGTTTAGGAAGGTGAATTTTAGAAATGTAATTTTTTTTTTTTTTTGAGACAGGGTCTTGCTTTGTAGTTCAGGCTGGCTCTGAGCTCACTATGTAGCCCAGGCAAGCCTCGAACTCAGCAATCCTCCTGTCTCTGCCTCCTGAGTGATGGGATTACAGGTGTGAGCCACCATGCCCCGCACTAGAAATGTAATTTTTAAGCATGTTTATTTGCACATAATCTTTGTTTTTGCGTCATTCATAGAAGGGAATAAGATAGACAAGACTTGCAGTTGATTAAAGCAAACAGTAAAGTAGAAAACAGACTACTTAATTTTAGATACTCCATAGTACTCTGATAAAACAAAATCAGCAGCTAGGCTTTGTGTCTCATAGTTGCACTCTCAGCAGTCTAGGAGGCCAAGGCAGGAACACTGTAAATTTTGAGCCCAGTCTGGCAGTTTAGCCACTTAGCAAGACCTTGTCTTTAAATAAGATTAAAAAACCATAGTGAGCTCAGGGCCAGCCTGAACTACAAAGTGAGACCCTGTCTCCAAAAAGCAAAAAAAAAAAAAAAAAAAAAAAGAATAAATAAGAGCTTGAGGTGTAGCTCAGTGTGAAGGCCCTTGCTTCAGTCTCTAATAATGCATGCATACAGACGTAAATATCAGCAGTGGTAGTAAGCCCAAAAATCTGTTTTTTGAAAAAACTGTTATATTGTATATGTTTGTGATCATCTTTAGTATTATATCCAGTTAGGGTTACTGATATATGTACATATCATATCTTGTTCATTTTTACCCCTCCTGATCTTCTCAAACCTTCTCTTTTCCTTCTTTCCCACATCCCCTCATCTCTGCAGTCTACTTTTTTGGTTCTTAAAACATGTCTTAACATTTATACAAATGACTAATTTATTCCTCCTTATGGTTGAGTAATATGTGCCTCTCAATTTTAATCCATTCATCTGTTTCTAGGCCCGTAGGCTGTGCTTCCATCGTTTAGCTGTTGTGAGTTGTGCTATAATAAACATAGATATACATGTGTCACTGTAATATGATGACATTAGCTCTTTTAGGAAGATTCCCAGAAGTATAGCTGGATCAAGTGGAATTTCTGTGTTCAGTTGTTTTTTTTCTTTTCTGAGACAGGGTTTCACTTTTTAGGTCAGTCTGGCCCTGAGCTCACTATGTAGCCCAGGCAAGCCTCAAACTCAGCAATCCTCCTGTCTCTGCCTCCCAAGTGCTGGGATTACAGGCATGAGCCACCACGCCTGGCATTGTGGTATGTGGTATCGATTGCTGGTGGTTGTGAGTCACCACGCCCAGCATTGTATGTGGCTACTGGGATCGAACTCAGGACCTTGCACTTGTGAGGTAGGCACCAGAACCACTGAGCTAAATCTCCGGCCCCTCTGTGTTTAGTTTTTGAGGATTCTGTCTACTGCTTTCCATAGTGGTTAAACTAGTTTACATTCCCACCAATAATACAGAAAAGTTCCTTTTTCTCCACAACTTCATCAACCTTTATTGTAGTTTGAGCCCTTGATAGTAGCCAATCTTAGTGGTGTAAAGTACAATTTCAGTAGTGAGACTTGTTATCTAAGGTAGAGAGGGCTTATTGGTTTGGTACGAAAGTTGGGATTTTTATGTGATAGTAACATAATGTGGGTTTGGGGGCCTTGAGGTTAACTGATCTGATTTTTTTTTGTGGGGGGGGGTTTACTGCAGATGAACATGGTACCTTCCTACCAAGCTACATCTCTAGCCTCCCTTCTTTTATTTTTGCTTAGTGACAGGGACTTGCTTACTTACCAGCCAAGGCTTGAACTTGCGATCCTCCTGCCTCAGCCTCCCAGAGTAACCCAATCTGATTAGTGCTATAAAAGATGACTTCAGCTGTGTTGTGGGGATTATGGAGGAGCAGGAGTGGAAATTGAAAAATAAATTGCAAGGGCACTATAATCATCCAGTGGAACCATAAATGATGGATTAGAACAGAATATTTGAGGTGGAGGTGATAAGAAGTGGTCAGATTCAGGGTATATTGTAGAGGTAGAGGCCAGATGACTTTCTAGTGACCTGGAAGCTGGGTGAGAGCAAAAGTTAAGGAGGACTGGGTTGGGGATTTAGCTCAAGTGGTACCACACCTACCTTGGAAGCACAAAGGCCAGAGTTCAATCCCCAGTACCACCAAAAAAAAAAAAAAAGTTGCCAGGCGTGGTGGCTCACGCCTGTAATCCCAGCACTCGGGAGGCAGAGGCAGGAGGATTGCTGAGTTCGAGGCTTGTCTGGGCTACATAGTGAGGTCAGGACCAGCCTAAACTACAAAGTGAGACCTTGTCTCAAAATGAAACAAAGCAAAACAAAACAACAACAAAAAAAAGTTAAGGAGGACTGGTAGGTTTGGGGGAGTGGTAGTGGACGAAATGAGTTGGGCAGGACTAAGTATAGTGGTGGCTTTGCTGGCCTTATGGGGTGGGTGGTTCTACACTGTATCTGTGCATTTTTTCCTCATGCTGAACCTTGACAGTGGTTTAGTTCTGGGAACAGTAAGATGTGTTCTGTTGTAGGTCAGTGTTTAATCACTTTGGATTTAGAAATATATACATTCTAAGTTTAAGCTTTAAAATTCATATTTTTGGAATAATTCAAAGATGTAAATTTGAAAAACATCTGTAAAAATTTTAAATATGAACTTGAAAAATGCACAAAATCTTAAGGTAAATAATAGAATTTTAAGTATCCATTACTGCTAATGCAAGAAAGAAGAAAGCCTTCGAGAAATGCACAAATATAAAAACAATTTTGTGTTTTTAGAAATGTACTCAAATTAATCCCTTCACATACAATGAGTTGTTGAGCAGGGCAACTAGGGTGAAATCGTGTACCCAGATTATCTGGGTACAGATTACACTTTACATGTTGGCATAGAGTGAGGGTACTGACAGCTGCTTTGTTCGAGCAGCCCTCACTCTGCCAACACAGAGAGAGAATGTGGTAAAGTAAGTGTTTTCCCTTTCATTTTAGTGAAAATGTATGTTAAATTAGATATAAGAATCAATGGGTCATATCAGCTTAAAGATTTTTTTTTTTTTTTGAGACAGGATCTTGCTTTGTAGTTCAGGCTGGGCCTGAGCTCACTGTGTAGCCCAGGCAAGCCTCAAACTCAGCAATTCTCCTGCCTCTGTTTCCCGAGTGCTGGGATTGCAGGTGTGGGCCACCATGCCTGACGTTGTGGTGTGTGGTACTGATTGCTGGTGGGCATGAATCACCACACCCATTATCTTGTATGTGCTTACTGAGGATTGAACCAGGGACCCTGCACTCTCGAGGCAGGCACCGGAACCACTGAGCTAAGTCTCTGGCTCCAGCTCAAAGTATTTTAATATAATAAATGGTCATAATAATAGTCATTTTCTTGAAATGTATTGGCTTTTCATTTTTCTAAAATTTACTGTTCTGTTAAGCCCAGATTCTTTAAGGATTTTAGAGTGGTAGATCTCTTTAATCTTGTGCTATTTGAACTTTAGATCAGCAACTTTGCATAGCAGATACTCAAAATAACTCAGAGGGTTTTGGGATATATCTTTAGTAAAAATCATCTTACAGCATTTTGACAATGTTTTTATTTCAAGATTTTGATTTTTTGGATACTTATGACCAGATTTTATCAAATATTTGTCATCATATAATTGTTTGAAAGCTGGGACCAGAATTAACAGTACGTTCATCTTCTTTTGGCAGAGAAATTGCTTTTACTAGGCAACTTCATGAGAAAACATCTCAACTCAGCTATTATTATATGGGTTTCTACATTCATTCGTGTCCCAAGATGAAATACAAGGTAATGCTGATTTTCGTACGTTGTCTGTTTTCATTATAGAAAAATGGAATTCTAATAAATTTTTTATCTCAGGGCATAGGATTTGGGGCTTTGAGAAAAGAATGACCAGATTAATAAAGAAATCTCTTGGCTGTCTCCAAAAGTAAGCTTTCTGTAATGAGAACCACAACCTGTGATGGCTTTACTTTGTAATCCATCATGTTATTTTGAGTTTTAAGTATAGTCCCAAATTTCCCTTTTAAAAAAGATGGTATGACTTTAGTGAAACTCTTTGATGTTTCCTAAGTATTAGTGGAGTACAGAGCTGTGGAGAGGAGCAGACTGTTCCCTCCCACCCACTGTGATTTCCCCACCACCACAGTGGGGCCTTAAGAGCTGAAGATTGAAAGATGTGGCCAAGAGCGTAGCACTTGAAGCTCTGAAAATTCAAAAAGATATAAGGACAAGCCTTCCGCTTGAGATGTGGTCTGGGTGAATCTGGGGACATCCTATCTGCAAGCAGGTCATACAGTGGTTGGTTGGTAAGCAACCTAGAAAGACAAAGGGTTTTGATTCATAAGGTGGGGAAGAGGAAGAAAGAAGGACCTCAGGAGAAGAGGAGGTGTGATGGAGAGACACCTTTCAGGGAGGAGGAATGTGTGAGGAGTTAAGAGATGAAGGCGCCAATAATTTATTCATAGGAAAAATGGTAATCAAAGACCAGGAAGTACCTTGAAAGCCGGCCCAAAGGACTGGCAGTTGAGAAGTGATTGATGGTTTTCAGAGCAAAGAGCTGTATAAATAAGAGTAAATCTATTCTTATATATAAATATGATTTTTAATTAAACTGAGAATTTTAAAACAATGCTAAAATTAAAAAGTGTTTGAGCCTTTTGATACCCAGTGTAAATGTCAGCAATCATTACATGTCTCCCTTCCTCTGTTTCTTTGCCTTATTCTCTCCTTTTGAATGATTTTGGAGCAGATGTAAAATATCCTTGATTTTTAAATATTTTAGTGTGTATTTCTAAAATAATAAGCATTCTTCAAAGACATAACCACAGTGCTTCCAAATATCATCTGACATCACTCTTCATATTTCTCTAATTGTTTCAGAGGTTTTTTTTCACTGTCAGTTTTCTTGATTTAGGACTAGAATAAGGGCTGTAGATTATATTTCGTTGATAAATCCTTTAAATCTTTTAAATCTGTACCCTTCTCCCCTCCTTGCCTCCTCTGTCCCACAAAGGAGTAAGCCATAGGTCTTCATGATGAACTAGTTGTGGGAATGATCATGGTTTCAAAACTTTCAAGTCAAATGCCAACTGGCTGATGGTTCTGTGTCATAAAGTACATATTCTAAAAGTAGGACTAGGTTTTGAGAGGGGAGTGAAAACAATCCTGTACCTTCTTGTTTTATACTGACAGTCCAGGTAGTTTGACCCAAGTATCCTCTGGCATTTGGGGGTTCTCTTTTGATCTCTTATTTGTTTCATTTTTCTTACACATAGATAGTAGATACCTAACTTCTATATTTAGTTGTCTTCAAAATTACCTGTATGTCTGAGTTATAAATGTACTTACCAACTATATATTCTTTCCAGAAGGAAAAATGTGATATTTCAGTTTGCCCCAAAATATTGCTTGTGTCTTCACCTAGCTCATTTTCCTAGTACAATATTTAGTTCTAAATTAGTTCAAGTTGGAAAACTCACATATTCCAGCTATTTTGACACAATTACAAGACTTAAAGAGAGCTCTGGCTGTGTTGTGTATTAATCTTCCTTAATGTAGTAGTTGTACATGACCATTCTAAGAAGTGTTTTTATACCGCATTTCAGGACTTGCAAGGATTCCATTTTTAACTCGTTATGTCATAGAATAGATGTTTAATATTTAGGGTCAGAGCATTTTCCTTGCAAATTTTTTTCATGTGCCTGAGCTAAACTCTAAATTCTTCTGTATTTTAACCTATTTCTAATTATTTGTTAGTGGAAATGCATCTAGTTGCATCATTTACTTTTTCATAAAGACTTTTGGGCAAGTGGTGGTGGCACACACCTATAATGCTAGCACTCGGGAGGCAGAGGCAAGAGGATCACCATGAGTTTGAGGCCAGCCTGAGCTACAGTGAGACCCTATCTCAAAAAAAAAAAAAAAAAAAAAAAAGACTTTTAAGTTAGTTTTGTTGACTATAGTTCAGACTAAATTTTTTTTTTTTTTTTTTAGACAGGGTCTCGCTTTGTAGTTCAGGCTGGCCCTGAGTTTACTATGTAGTCCAGGCAAGCCTGGAACTCAGCAATCCTCCTGCCTCTGCCGCTGGAGTGCTGGGATTACAGGCGTGATCCACCATGCCCGTGAGCCACCACACCCGGCACTGGTATGTGGTATGTGGTATTGATGGCTGGTGGGCGTGAGTCTCCACGCCCAGCATTGCATGTGGTTACCAGGGATCGAACTCAGGACCTTGCGCTTGCTAGGCAGGCACTGGAACCACTGAGCTAACCCTCTGGCCCCAGACTAAATATTTTAATGTTGTTTAGTTCTAGGAAGAGATTTAGAAATTAAATCAATCCCTGTATTTGTTTTAAATTTAGGATTTTTAAAATGCTTTTTTTGCTGTTCCACCTGGCTTAATCATATACAGCCTAAATGCATCAGAATTATAGGTTCAAGATATTAATTTTAAAAATTGCATTTATATAAGGGGTAGACTACCTGCTTTCTTGTTTTCCTTCTTCCTTCATGAGTAAAATGTTTGTTGAGCCCTTACTGGATGTTAATAACAGTGAATAGCACAAGCAAGATCCCTGGTTTCATGGAACTTCAGTTCTACTGCAGAACATAGCAGTAAATGAATGAAAAAGACAGATTTCAGGTAGAGAAAGAACTGTGGGATTGTGATAGACATTAATTGAATATGGTTATTTTAGATTACATGGTCAGGGATGGGGTTTAATATTTAGGCAAAGATTCAAATGACAAGAAGACAGCCGGGCAATAGGAAGTTTGGGAGTCACTTCAAAGAGAGATTATGGAAACAGAAAATGTAGCACAGCTTAGCTACTGAATCTCCATAGTCACCAGTTTTGCCTGCAGAGTACTTTGGAAAGTCCTGGAGGATATTTGAAGTTCTAATACTTGGGTCTTACACTCAGAAATCTTGATTTATCCATCTGAGATCATTAAGAAGCACCAATCTTTTGTAAATGCAAGGAGGATTCTGTTGTAAATCTAACTTTATATTTGGGAACCCAGTAAGGAACATGAAAGATGATTCTTTCCTATTTTAAAGTTTACTATTTTACAGATTAAATTTATTACTGTTATTACTTTTTTTTTTTTTTACTGAGAACGCTCTATTTTTGCTTTACCATCTCTTCTTCAAACTTTTACCTATATTTTTCTACATTTTTCTGCCTCTTTGCCCAAGCCTGTACTTGGAAATTCCTCACCTATCAATTCTTAGCCTTACCTATTCTAGACCCTAAGACTAGATTTCACCCCCTACATAACTCCATAACATTCTTCATTTCTTCCCCAAATTCATGTCTCTCTTTATACATTCCACATGATAGCTGATGATGTTAATCTTATTGGTTATATATTTCAGGTAGTGTGCCTGCTACATAGTAGATGTTTAATACTTAATAAATATTGAATTAATGAATGGTACTACTAATAGGGTGAAGAAATATGTGAGATAGTGAGAATTTCATTTGTTTAACAAATATTTATTGAGTGCCAATTGGAAAGTTCCACTTTTCAAATATCATAGTAATAGGCATATAGTTCTAACAGAATGTAGTAAACACTGGGATTGGATATTTCAGAGTATAGATAAATACCCTGGTAGTACAGGGAGACAGAAGCATAGTTTGGAGAAGTTGCTTACCTATAGCTAGCCTCAGATTTTTTTTTCCAGTACCAGGGATCAAACTTGGGCCCTTCTGTTTCCAAGGTAGGTGCAGTACCACTTGAGCTAAATCCCCAGCCCTGTCTCAGATTTTGCAATTGTAAAATGGCAGTAATAAAAAATTGAGATTTATTATGTTAATATCTCCATTTCAATATGGAGTCTAGGGCTGGAGATTTAGTTCAGTGGTTCTGGCACCTGCCTAGCAAGCGCAAGGTCCTGAGTTCGATTTCCAGTAACCACATACAACAGTACCAAGGATGGTGACTCACATACACCAGCAATCAGTACCACATACCACAATGCTGGGTGTGGTGGCTCACAGCTGTAATCCCAACAATTGGGAGGCAGAGGCAGGAGGATTGCTGAGTTCAAGGCTTGTCTGTGCTACACAGTGAGCTCAGGGCCAGCTTCAACTACAAAAGTGAGACCCTTTCTCAAAAAAAAAAAATGTGGAGTCTACCAAGTTGGGTAGCATTGATGAAGTCATCGCCTATCTTTTGTCAGGACTCATCAAGGCTTTGACTGCTTACTGATAAATACTCAAACACCAAAATACCCAACACCAAAAGTTAAAGGAAGAAAGGTTTATTTCAAATCATTGTTTTTAGAAGTTTCAGTCCCTAGTTAGCTGACTTCAAGGCAGAGCAGCCTGTCACAGCCTGCCATGGTGTGGCAGGCAGGAAGGCAGCAAGCATCCAAAACACCAAGAAACAGCAGCAAGTCTGCTCTCTTTGTGTCCCTTTTTATTCCATTCAGGCTACATGCCTGTAATTGGTGCCACCCATATCTAGGGTGGGGCTTCAATTATCAATAACCTAAATCTCAGTGTCATACCCTTAATCTAAAATTTACACAACCTAATCCAGTCAATTTTGAAACTCCCCATCTATGACTTGCTCTTGGAAGACATCTAAGATATAAACCATGACATTCTGTCCCTGGTGCCCAAAAGACGTATGTACATCCTTTTTTTTTTTTTTTTTTTTTTTTTTTGCTTTTTGGAGACAGGGTCTCACTTTGTAGTTCAGGCTGGCCCTGAGCTCACTATGGTGCCCAGGCAAGCCGCCGCGAACTCAGCAATCCTCCTGTCTCTGCCTCCCGAGTGCTGGGATTATAGGCGTGAGCCACCACGCCCAGCATTATATGTGGTAACCGGGGATCGAACTCAGGTCCTTGCGCTTGC
>PVIC010034334.1:9258-19751 GCA_004025085.1 Thryonomys swinderianus
AAAAAAAAAAAAAAAAAAAAAAAAAGGAGGCTCCTGGTGGTGGACGGCAATGGCAGTGGTGGACTGAGGCCTGCACACCGGCCCACTCCACCCCGAGTGACAACTCCGCTGCTCTGGGCGCCATTCCATCCCTGGCAGCAGCAGCAGTGGTGGTGGACTGAGGCCTGCACACCAGCCCACTTCACCCTGAGCGGTACAGATGACTTGGCTGCTCTGGGCGCCTTTCCATTCCTGGCAACTGCAGCAGGGGACTGAGGCCTGCACACTGGCCCACTCCACCGCAACTCGGATGACTTGACTGCTCTGGGCGCCATTCCATCCCTGGAGGTGGCAGTGGCAGCAGCAGACTGAGGCCTGCACACTGGCCCGCTCCACCCTGAGTGACACAGAGGACTCAGCTGCTCTGGGCACAATTCCATTCCTGGGGGTGGTGGAGGTGGACTGAGGCCTGCACACTGGCCCATTCCACCCCGAGCAACTCAGACGACTCGGCTGCCCTGGGCGCCATTCCGTTCCTGGAGGTGGTAGTGGTGAACTGAGGCCTGCACAACAGTTGGCTCCACCTCAAGCCAGCACAGATGACTCAGCTACCCCAGGTGCCACTCGTTCCCAGTGGCGGCAGAGGACTGAGGCCTGCCCACCAGCCCACTCCGCCCAGGAGCCATGCAGTGAGGAGTCAGGAATGGACCCCGGGCCCCATCCCCACAGAGGATTGAGGCCGGCCGGCTGGCCCCAGCCCCATCCCGGAGCTGCATTGTGAGGACCCAGGTCCGAGAGGAGGCAGGGTGATTTTCTGCATCCCTTCACACTGCAGCCATGCTGAGAGACCAGGCAAGATAAAAGAAAGGGAGGGAATCTAGCTTCTTTTTTGCCATCTACACCTAGATCCCTCTACTCACCTCTTGACCCCACACCCACTCCTATCTTCTTGTCAGAAGTAATACCTAGAAGTAAAAGACTCTTAGGCTGCCCTATTTCTTCTACTATACTACTATAAGAAGGTGTACAAAGTCTCCAACAGTCTTATAGCATACAGTTGGTACTGTTTTATATATGCCCTTTTATCCTCTATTACCTGCTGGCATATATGAGGTTCTAGAGTATAGGTGATCTTCATAAATCTGCTAACCATATTTCACTCTCCTTCTGTCCCCCTACCTCCCTGATTCCCCAGTGACCTCTTATTGCCAAAGGGTTCAGTGAGTGCATTTATGATCTACATATTGTATACACATTGCTGATTAATTCTAAATTTTGGCATAGGGACATAGAGGTAACTAATAAGCTCAAAGTCTCCAGAATACGATTTAATAAAATATTTCATTTTATTTACTGTGTTAAATACTGATATTGGTATTGATTGTATTATGGTAACAAACATGATGTGATTGCTCTGCTCAAATACCTCCCGTGATGTGTCAGAAGTGAGAACTTCCAAGAGTCATTACACATTCAAGGAGGACACCCCAGGAAGGTGCCACATCCAAAGAGCCCCAGATAATAGAAAGAAAGAGACCTGCAACAAACATTGCCCTGTTATCAGGCAAAGAATAGCATTAGTAACAACGAGAGAGAAGAAATGAGAAAATATACCAAAAAACAGACACAAAGATCACCACCACAGGGAAATTCAGAGAAAAGAGAAATAGGGCAAACTGAAACTCAAGCACCAGGGCTCTTGGAGATGGTAACTAAAGCAGATCTAGTGAAATGGAAATCAGAACTCATCTCTGAGATCAAAACAGAGATACTGTCCACAGTGAAAGACATCATTAAAGAAGAGATCAGCGAGATGATAGAATCCAAGATAACAGAAGCAATGGAACCTTTTAAACAGCTTCAAGCAGAGCTGCAGGGAATGATGAAGTAGAACGAAAGCTTGCGCAGTAGGATGAATGAAGCAGAGAACCGAATCTCAGACCTAGAGGACAGCATAGCAGCCAACGAGCAGGAAAGATATAATCTATGGAAAAGAGCAAGGGGCCATGAGAAATCAATTCAAAAGCTTCTAGATGACTCAAAAATAATATGACTGATTGGATTCACTGAGAAAGCAGGAGGCAGTGTAAAAGACATAAAAAAGCTATTGAGAGAGATAACAACAAAAAATTTCACAGGAAAAAAAAATAGACATACAGATAAATGAGGCCTATTGGACTCCAAAATGCTGTGACATAAAAATATCTACACCTAGACATATAATTATCAAGTTCCCAGATGCACAACAAAAGAATGATATACTGAAAGCTGTGAGAGAAAGGAAGAAAATCACCAACAAAGGGAAGCCCATTAGGATCACAACAGCCTTTTCAAAACAAACACTCAGTGCAAGGAGAGCATGGAGGGAAGTATTTCAAGCAATGCAGGAAAACAAACACCAACCTAGACTGTTGTATCCTGCAAAACTATCTTTCACAATAGACGGGGAAATAAGATACTTCCATGACAAAGAGCACTTGAAAAACTTCACAAATATGCAACCTGCACTCCAAAACATTCTAAAGAATATCTTGGAAAAAAACACTGAAAATTCCATACCCACAAGACCCAGGAGAGTGAATTCATTGGGACAAACAAGAAACTAAACAGAGAAAGGGAAAAGCAAGGAAGGAGAAAAAAAAAAAGAAGAGGGAAACATGGCAACTCCGAATATGTCCATATCAGTCATAACCATTAATGTCAGTGGCCTCAATGGGCCAATTAAAAGACACAGACTAGCAGATTGGATCAAGAAGCAAGAGCCTACAATCTGCTGCATACAGGAAACACACCTAATTCAGAAGGAAACCCATAGACTGAAAATAAAAGGTTGGAAAACAATCCTCTATGCAACAGGAAACTGCAAAAAAGCAGGAGTGGCTATCTTGTTTGCAGATAAAATAGATTTCAAAAACAAACTGATTAAAAGAGATAAAGAAGGTCACTATATTCTCCTACAAGGAACTATCCAAGAGAAAGAAATAACAATCATAAATATTTATGCAACGAACTGTAATGCACCCTACTATATAAAACAAACATTATTGGACATGAAAAGCTAGTTAACATGAATACAATAGTACTGGGTGACTTCAGTACTCCACTATCACAAATTGACAGATCAACTAGACAAAGAATCAATAAGGAAATACTTGAGCTAAATCAAACTTTGGAGCAAATAGATTTATTAGATGCCTACAGAATTTTTCACCCTTCAAAGCGAGAATATACCTTCTTCTCAGCTGCTCATGGATCATTCTCCAAAATAGATCACATTCTAGTCCATAGAGCAAGCTTAAGTAGATGCAAAGGAATCAAAGTTATCCCCTGCATACTATCAGACCATAGTGCCTTGAAACTGGAGCTGAATAGCAGAAGAAATTCCAGGATTATCACAAACATATGGAAATTGAACAACACTTTGTTAACCAACCAATGGGCCACAAAAGAAATTAAAGAAGGAATTAAACAGTTCCTACAACTAAATGACAACCCCAGCACAACACACAGGAATTTATTGGACACAATGAAAGCAGTTCTGCGAGGGAAATTCATAGCAGTGAATGAATACACTCGGAAACTAGAGCAAACTGCAATAAACAATCTAATTATGCACCTCAGACAACTAGAAAAACAGGAGCAAAACAGACACAAAGCACATACTAGAGAGGAAATTATAAGGATCAAAGCAGAAATTAATGCAGTGGAGACAAAGAGAATAATACAAAGAATCAATGAATCAAAGAGTTGGTTCTTTGAAAGGATAAATAAGATCAACAGACACTTAGCCAACCTTATCAAACAAGGAAGGAAAAGGCTCAAATCCATGCTATGAGGAATGAAAAGAGGAAATCAGCACAGATCCAGAAGAAGTCCAAAGGATCATAAACACATATTATGAAAATTATCCTCCAACAAGATGGAAAATCTAGAAGAAATGGATAGATTCCTAGACTCATATGAACTTCCAAAGCTGAATGAAGAGGATATAAAAATGTTAAACAATCCAATATCAATCTGGGAAATTGAAAATGTAATAAAAAAACCTACCAACAAAGAAAAGCCCTGGTCCTGACAGCTTCACTGCTGAATTCTACAAAACTTTTAAAGAAGAGTTAATACCAGTACTTCTCAATCTCTTTAATGAAATCGAAAGGGAAGCAGTACTCCCCAAATCATTCCTTGAAGCAACCATCACCTTGATTTCAAAGGCAGGGACAGATCCCACCAAAAAAGAAAACTACAGGCCAATCTCTTTAATGAACACTGACGCAAAAATCCTCAATAAGATACTTGCAAACAGAATACAGAGTTGTCATGAAAATCATACACCCTGATCAAGTCGGATTTATCCCAGGGATGCAAGGCTGGTTCAACATACGTAAATCAATCAATGTAATACACCATATTAACAGACTCAAGGACAAAAATCATATGATTATTTCCATAGATGCAGAAAATTCATTTGACAAAATCCAGCACCCATTTATGATCAAAACCCTACAGAGAACTGGATTCAATGGACTTTATCTCAATTTAATACAAGCTATTTATGAGAAACCAATAGCCAGCATCATACTCAATGGGCAAAAACTGAAACCTTTTACACTAAGGTCAAGAATGAGACAAGGATGCCTGTTGTCACCACTCTTGTTCCATATAGTACTGGAAACATTAGCCATAGTCATCAGGCAGTACAGAGATATAAAAGGAATAAAGATAGGAAAGGAAGAAGTTAAACTGTCATTATTTGCTGATGATATGATACTCTAACTTGAGGATCCTGAAAAACTCAACCAAGAGACTGCTAGACTTAATTACCAAATTTGGTAGTGTTGCTGGATACAGGGTCAATGCTCAAAAATCAATAGCCTTTGTCTACACAAACAAAAGATTCACTGAGAGAGAAATTGGTGAGTCAATTCCTTTAACAGTAGCACCCAGAAAAATGAAATATCTAGGACTCAACCTAACAAAGGTAGTGAAAGACCTCTACTCTGAAAACTATAGGACTCTGAAAACTGAGATAGAAAAGGAAACCAGAAAGTGGAAAAATATCCCTTGTTCCTGGGATGGGAAACCAACATCGTCAAAATGACTATACTCCCAAAACTACTATATAGATTCAATCCAATTCCAATTGAATTTCCAATGGTATACTTCACAGAGCTAGAGAAAATGATACAGAAATTCACCTGGAACCACAAGAAACCTAGAATAGCAAAAGCAATTCTAAGCAACCACGACATGGCAGGGGGTATTACAATCCCCAATTTAAAACTTTACTATAAAGCTACTGTGATAAAAACTGCATGGTACTGGCAAAGTAGCAGACCCGAGGACCAGTGGAATAGATTAGAAGACCCAGAAACAACTCCAGATACACTAAGTCACCTTATCTTTGGTGAAGGAGCCAAACATCCCCAATGGAAGAAAGAAAGCCTCTTTAACAAATGTTACTGGAAAAACTGGGCTTTAGCCTGCCAAAAGCTAAAGCTAGACCTATCTCTTTCACTATGCACAAAACTAAACTCACAGTGGATGTGAGACTTAAACATTGAAATGGAAACAATAAGCCTGCTGGAAAATAGGTTAGGTGAAATTCTTGGAGGCATTGGCTTAGGCAGAGACTTTATGAATAAAACCACTCTAGCACAAGAACTAGGAGAAAGAATCAACAAATGGGATCTCATTCTACTGAAAAGCTTTTGCACAGCAGAAGAAGTCACTGACACTGCCAAAAGACCACCAACAACATGGGAAAAAATCTTTACTACTTGTTTATCAGACAAGGGGCTATTATCTACAATATATAAAGAACTTGAACAGACCAGCCTCCCTAAGTTTAAAGACCCGATTCAAAAATGGGCATCTGAAATGAACAGACACTTCTCAGAGGCAGAAGTTAAAGCAGCTAAGAAACATATGAAGAAATGTTCAACATCACTGGTCATTTGAGAGAGGCAAATGAAAACAACATTGAGATTTCATCTCACTCCACAAAGAATGGCCGCTATTACAAAACCAACCAACAATAAATGCTGGCGAGGCTGTGGGGAGTAAGGAACCCTTATCCACTGTTGGTCGGACTGCAGACATGTGCAACCATTGTGGAGATATGAGTGGAGATTTCTCAGAAAACTAGGACTAGGGGTTCCATTTGACCCTGCCATCCCCCTGCTAGGAATATACTCAAAAGAACTTAGAAAATCAGATGTACACCCTTGTTCATAGCAGCTCAGTTCGTGATAGCTCAATCTTGGAAACAACCCAAATGCCCCTCAACTGGAGACTGGATAAAGAAGATTTGCTCTTTTAATAAAATGGAGTACTATTCTGCCATAAAGAATGACAAGATTGATTCATTTACGTGTTAATGGATGCACCTGGAAGACACGCTAAAGAGTGAAATCAATAGAGCACAGATCGGCAAGTACTCGATCTTCTTGCTGATATGAGCACTGGTAGATGCAAATGAGCTCTAGTAGTATGACAGTCTTTTTAGAATGGGAAATTTCCAAAGGACATTTGGTGGGGGATGTAATGAGGGGAAGGAATAAATATGATTCTGAAAGAAAATCAAAGAGCATGTATATAGGGGGTGGGGAGGTGTGGGTGGGGATATGGGTAAAAATGATAATTGACTGTGTCATATATTGGTACAAATTCCCCAATGTTATGTGTGAGTGTGAGATATATGCAAATTGTACCAATAAAGAATGCAATTAAAAAAGGTAGAAGACAAATTATATCTGTTTGTGGATGATATGATTCTCTGTACAGAAAAAACTTATAGAGTATACTCTACGATTTTTAGAACTGTTAAATACAGTAAAGTTGCAAGATGCAAAATCATTATACAAATATAAGTAGCCTTCCCATGCAGTATTAATGAGAGTGCTGACAAAGAACTCATGATTGCAATCCTACCCACACTTGCTACAAAAAGAAATACTGAGAAAAAATAGCTAAGAAGAAATTAGAACAAGAAAATGAAAGACCCTCGTACTTAAAATAACAAAATAATGTGAACACATTTTGAAAAGAAATACAAAATGTAAAGGATCCAATGTTCATGGATTCAAAGGATTTTATTAAAATGTCTATACTTCCCAAAGTGATTTACAGATTCAATGTACTCACCATGAAAATAACAATGAGATTCTTCTCACAATTAAAAAAATCCTAAAATTTAAAGAAAAGCTTGAAGAAAACCCCTAAAGTTGTATACACTAAAATACCTGATTTCAAGACGTAATATAGAGCCATAGAAAACAAACTAGCATGATAATGTCTAAAAACACACATAGTTGAATTAAATAGACCTCAGAATTAAACATGTACATCAACATTGAACTATTTCTCAAGAAGAAAAAAAATAAAACACACATTGGATAAGGAACAGAGATCCATAGGCAAAAGACTGAAACTTGACCTTTATTCTTTTTCAACTTGTATAAAAACAATTCAAAATAAATCAAATACCTAAGTGTATAAAGCCTGGGACTATGAAATACTGGAAGGAAAAATACAGAAGAAACTTCAAGATATTGAGTAGCCAATGATTTTTAGATATGAAAGCAAAAGAAAAAAATAGATAAAAACAAGGTATGGATAAAAACAGCATAGAGACAAAATATCCTACTGAGTAAAATATTTGTCATCTACTCACCAGACAAAAGATTAATACCCATAATAAACAAGGAACTCAAAAGAACTCAAAAAAACAAGTAATAAATATTTAAAAAATGACAAATGATTTGAATAGACACTTCACAAGAGAAAATATCACCATAGCTATATGAAAAAAGCTCAATATTATAAGCTATCCAGAAATAAAAATAAAAATGACAATCAGGTAGAATATCAACTCACTGGAGTTAGAATAGTTATTATCAAACAAAACTAACAAATTCTGGCAAGAACATAGAGCAAAAGAGCTCTCATATACCATCAGTGGGAATGTAAATTAGTATAACTAGGGAACATTACTGAAGTTCCTTATAAAACTAAAATACACATTAAATCTGTTAGTTAAATGATGGGTATTTATATACTGTCATGCCAGAAAGCCACAGCAGAAAGGCCATTTCCATTCAGGAGAACATATTTTGTTCCTTTGCCTATGAGTGAATTTAATAAAAAGGTTTAATTCAAAATCTCAGCTAAAGGAAGATATTAGGATAAAATTGATAAAACTCTGAAAAGTGAGATAGAAAAGGAAATCAGAAAGTGGAAATATATACCTTGTTCCTGGGTAGGGAGAACCAACATCGTCAAAATGGCTATATGCCCACAAGTACTATATAGATTCAATGCAATTCCAATTGAAATCCCAATGGTATTCTTCACAGAGCTAGAGAATACAAAAATTCATCTGGAAACACAAGAAACCTAGAATAGCAAAAGCAATTTTAAGCAACCACGGCATGGCAGGGGGTATCACAATCCCCAATTTAAAACTCTACTATAAAGCCACTGTGATAAAAACTGCATGGTACTGGCAAAGTAACAGACCCAAGGACCAGTGGAATAGATTAGAAGATGCAGAAACAACCCCGGATATACAAAGCCACCTTATCTTTGATAAAGGAGCCAAACATCCTGAATGGAGAAAAGACAGCCTCTTTAACAAATGTTGCTGGAAAAATTGGGCTTCAACCTGCCAAAAGCTAAAGCTAGACCTGTCTCTTTCACCATGCACAAAACTAAACTCACAATGGATATGAGACTTAAACATTAAAACAGAGACAATAAGCCTGCTGAAAAACAGATTAGGTAAAACTCTTGGAGACATTGGCTTAGGCAGAGACTTTATGAATAATACCTCTAAAAAAAATTGACATAACTTGCCAATATTGCTAACACATTACTAAATTGTCTACAAATAATGTTTGAGAATTGTCACTAATTTAAATATTTAAAATTGATTACTAGTTATGAAAAAAGATATTAAACAGTAATTTTATAACAATCATGTAGAGACTTGTGTTGATATGGTATTCCAAACTCACTTTGTATGCATAAGAAACAAAAATAACGGCAGAAAATGTTAGAATATCCATTTTAACTTTTCAAAAAGTTTCAGACTTCAGAATATAAACAAAGGATACTAAAAATAGATTTTTACTTTCTTCAAATTGCCTGGTATAATCGGACATCTTTTTTTTTAAATTGAATTCTGTAATGGTACAATTTATATACATCTCAAAATCACGTATAACATTAGGGAATTTGTACCAGTATATGACACAAGTTAATTCTCATTTTTACCCATATCCTTACCCACCCACACCTCCTCACCCCCTTTATACATGCTCTTTTATTTTCTTTCTGTATCATATTTATTCCTTCCCCTCATCACATTCCCACACCAAGTTTCCTATGGAAATTTCCCACTTTATAAAAGCTGTCCTACTTTCTAGAGCTCATTTGCATCTAACTAAAAGAATCTGAGACTAGCAAACCTTTTCTCAAAGAATGTTAATTTTTTCTCATAATTTATTTACTATAATTGCTATTAAAATCAGATGCTGGGTTTTTATGTACTTATATAAAAAACTAGTTATGTACTTATATAAAAAGGAAAGAATCTAGAATCCAGGTGTTCATGCCAAAGAGAAGATCTGGAAATTGTCTATCTGTGATCTATTGATTGCACTTATTAGTATATCCTCCAGGTGTCTCCATTTGCACCTAAATGGATCGATCTTGTTATTCTTTATGGCAGAGTAATACTCCATTTTATAAAAAAAAACACATCCTCTTTATCCACTCTCCAGTTGATGGACATTTGGGTTGTTTCCAAGATTGAGCTATCACGAACTGAGCTGCTATGAACAAGGGTGTATATCTGTCTTTCCAATGTGAGTTTTAAAATTCTTTTGGGTATATTGCTAGCAGGGAGATAGCCGGGTCAAATGGGACCCCTAGTCCTAGTTTTCTGAGAAATCTCCACACGGATCTCCACAATGGTTGCACAAATCTGCAATTCCACCAACAGTGGAACAGGGTTCCTTTCTTCCCACAGCCTCGCTAGCATTTATTTTTGGTTGATTTTGTGATTGCAGCCATTCTTTGTGGAGGGAGAAGAAATCTCAGTGTTGTTTTCATTTCCATCTCTCAAATGACCAGTGATGTTGAAAATTTCTTCATATGTTTTTGGCTGCATTGACTTCTGTCTCTGAGAAGTGTGTGTTCATTTCAAATGCCCATTTTTGAATTGGGTCTTTAAACTTGGGGAGGCTGATCAATTTGAGTTCTTTATATGTTGTAGATAATAGACCTTTGTCTGATAAACAGCTAGTAAAGTTTTTTCCCATGTTGTTGGTTGTCTTCTAGCAGTGCCAGTGACATCTTTGGCTGTGCAGAAGCTTTTCAGTAGAATGAGATCCCATTTGTTGATTCTTTCTGATAGTTCTTGTGCTAGAGTGGTTTTATTCATAAAGTCCCTGCCTAAGTCAATGTCTCCAAGAGTTTTACCTAATCTGTTTTCCAGCTGGCTTATTGTTTCT
>PVIC010034335.1:0-19635 GCA_004025085.1 Thryonomys swinderianus
AAAAAAAAAAAAAAAAAAAAAAAAAAAAAAAGTAACTTGAACTGGGCATAGTGATACATGCCTGTAATCCCAGAACTTGGGACGCTGAGGCAGGAGGATTGCTGTGAGTCCAACCTAGCTACACAGAGTCTAAGGCCAGCCTCAACTGCAAAGCAAGACCCTACTGAAAAAGAAAAGAGAAAAAAAACTTGAGTCACATGTAATTTTCACAGTCCTAACATGTAATTTTTCCTTTGATTTTTTTTTTTTTTTGCACCCCCTTAAAATGCAGAAAACATTCTAAATTTGCCAGTCCTCTGAAACAGGCGCGGGCCACATTGGGCCCACAATCCATTGCTTGGTAGCCCTGTGGTCAGAGTGCCCTGGTGACAGTCTCTCACGAGCTGAAGTCCCAGAAGATCAGAGGATCCCAGCAGCAGGGGCTATGCTTCCAGGGACTTCCAAGCCAGCAAGACAGCTGGACAACTGGGAGGCCCTTTGCACAGATGGTGGAACAAGCCCCCTCGCGGCCTGGGCCAGTCGCGGCTGTGCAGCTAGCCTGCTGTCCCTCCTGGGGGCTTCCATGGAGTGTAGGAGAACCCGGCCTCACTCTGAGGCAGGCCAGGGACCAACAGGGTGCTTAGGGAGCCAGCTCCCCAAAATGCCAGTTCACAGCCTTGAGTTCACATTATTTCTCTAACGCTTTTGTCTTAACCTTGACAGTGGTCATGTCAACATGAAAAATTATCATAAGGCAACATTCAAATATGATGGAGTCACTTCTGTCAGAGATGACACCACAGGGCAACATATTCTGTCACAGAGACAAAGGTTAGGGAAACCTGAATAAAAACTGAATTGCCAGGTGTGGTAGTGCACACCTGTAATCCTAGCCCTCCGAAGGCTGAGGCAGGAGGATGACAGAGTTTGAGGCCAGCCTGAGCTACACAGTGATTTCAAGGCCAGTTTGAACTACTTAGCAAGACTATGTCTCAAAACAAAACATTTTAAAAATCCATATCAATAAATCTGTTATCAAAACAGCAAATGGGGAGGGTGAGTTGCTAAGTAATCAGTAAAGGCAATAAGCAATATTAAAAGATTTTTTGAAATGCTAAAGGAGACACAGATTAGGTAGTATTAAAAACCAGAACAAATGTTAAAACCATTCCAATACAGAGCCAGCCATGCAGCGCAAACAGCTTTTGGTTACACAAGGGCCCAGACTGTCTGGTACAAGTCAAGGTCAAGTCCCCTGCAGCCGGGCCAGGGGAGGTCCCAACAAAGCCAGGGCTGTAGATGGAAGGCAGCCAGAAGCAGGAAGTGCAGACCTATTTGGGCATCCACAGGCATCCTATATTGCATTAGACTATGCTTTAAAGATGGAGGGGCTTAGGGACAGTTCAGAGGGCCCAGCATGCTGGGTTTTTTGTTTTGTTTTCTGTTTTAATCCCCAGCATCTAAAATACATAAAACAGATTCATGGAAGCCAGGCCTGGTGTAATCCCAGCACCTGGGAGGCTGAGGCAGGAGGATTGCTGCAAGTTCAAGGTCAACCTGGGTTCTACAGTGAATTCAAAACCAGCCTGGACTACACAGGGAGAATCTGTTTCCAAACAAACACACAAAAAATTTGTTTTACCCTCCCTACTGGAAATTGAACTCAAGGGCACTCTACCACTGAGCTACCTCTTCAGCCCTTTAAAAAATTTAAAAATTAAAAATTTTAAAAAAGCTTGAGACAGATCTTGTTAAACTGCCCAGGTGGGGCTCAAATTTGAGTCTTCTTGCCTCAGCCTCCCACAGTTTTTGTTTTTTGTGTTTTGGGGGGTTTTTTTGAGACAGGGTCTCACTTTGTAGTTCAGGCTGGCCCTGAGCTCACTATGTAGCCTAGGCAAGTTTCAAACCCAGCAATCCTCCTGTCTCTGCCTCCCGAGGGCTGGGATTACAGGCGTGAGCCACCATGCCCAGCACTGTGGTATGTGGTATTGATTGCTGGTGGGCGTGAGTCTCCACGCCCAGCATTGTATGTGGTTACTGGGGATTGAACTCAGGACCTTGCGCTTGTGAGGCAGGCGCCCGAACCACTGAGCTAACCCTCTGGCCCCTCCCACAGTTTTGGGGTATCAGAAATGTACCACCACTCCCGGCTAAAAAAAGTTTTAAATAAAATTTTAAAAGTGTGTGATTATTGGCTAAATTTAAAATGTGAACCATAAAAGAAAAGGCATATGGCTGGGGATTTACCTCAAGTGCTACCGCGCCAATCTTAGACACTCAAGGGCCCAAGTTCGAGCCTCAGTACGGGGGTGGGGGTGCATAGCAAAAGGAGAAGCAGGGGACAAAAATCTCTCCCTTGAAAGGAAAAGAATCTCTATTGAGGAAGTTTAGAGCGGGAATTCTTGCCCTCCCTAGGAGGGAGCGAGGAGTAGGAGGAACTCGGCCGCCTCTGGTGGTGCTGCCCTGAGTATGGGGACCCCGCCTTCCTGGCGACTGGGCCGTTACACTTTGGTTTCAGTTTTAAGCACGTGGCTTTAAGGGGACTTTCCCCGCGGAGCAGGAACCACTGACTGGCGGCTGGGCGCAGCCTGGGCTGGGAAAGGGGAGCAGTGCCCGCAGAGCAGCCTTGCAGCCACCAACCAGCGGACCAAGCATTGACGGGGGGGGCGGGGCGCAAGGGTGGAGGGCGCGCGTGCGCCAGGATTGAAGCCTGGGTCTCCCAGCCCACCCCCACCCCCTTTGAAAATACCAGGTAGGATATTCACAGTTCAGCAGTGAGGACAGCCAGGCAAAGTGGTGCCCACACACAGTTCCAGCACTCAGGATGCTGAGCCAAAGGGTTGTGGGAGTTCAAGGCCAGCCTGGGTTACAGAACAAAACCTAGTCTCAACAAGGAAGGAGGGATGGGAGGAGAGGAAACCGCAAGAATAAAGAGTAATGGTTCCTCACTGGGACAACCAGTTCCCTCCCCCATTGTTATCATACTATCATACTATGGTTTCTTTTCTTTTTCTCTTTCTTTCATTTTCTCTTCCTTCCTTCCTTCCTTCCTTCCTTCCTTCCTTCCTTCCTTCCTTCCTTTCTTTCTTTCTTTCTCTTTCTTTCTTTCTTTCTTTCTTTCTTTCTTTCTTTCTTTCTTTCTTTCTTTCTTTCTTTCTTTCTTTCTTTCTTTCTTTCTTTCTTTCGTGGTACCAGGGATCAAATTCAGGCCTTCGGACTTTCAAGCTAGGCACAGTACCACTTGAGCTAAATTCCCTGCCCCTATCATTTTCTTTTTCTTTTTTCCCCTCTCCCTCCAGAGTTATTTTATTACAGACAAATAACACGTATGTTTGTATAAGACTTTTCTTCTTTCTCTGCAACATTCAGTGTATCAGAACATGGCTCCAACATGCATCTCACTCGCCCACAAGCCCAGGAAGGCCCCCATGTTCATAGCAGTGTCCGCTCCTCACAGGGCAGCACCATCTTCTTATATGGGTTCGGCACCAGGATTATTCCTGGTCTTGGTGATTATAAACAGTGCTGCAGGGGAAACCTTATAAAAATGCACAGAAAGAGATTGTCCTAGGAGAGAAGATGGTGACACACTTTGGCCAGTGACTGCCACGTTCCCCACCATGGGTTCGTGCCAGCATTGCTCTCCATTCTGAAACAGGCAGCAGAAACTGCTTTTCAGAGGCCTCCACAGACACACAGGGGAGGAAGCTTCAGGACACAGCGGAGCTTCTCCTGCCCAGTCCCTTGGTGCTGGTGGTTGGACCCAGGCCGCTGTGCTCAGTGAGCTACAACGCCAGCCCTTTACTCCTTTATGAGACAGAGTCTAACTACTAAACTGCTCAGGCTGGCTTTAAATTTGTGACCCCCTCAACCTCAGCCTCCCGGAGTGCTGGCATTATAAGCATGAGTCACCACACCCAGTTTAACCTCTTCCTTTTTTGAGACATACCTTTGATATGTAGCCCAGGCTGGCCTCCTGCCTCAGCCTCCCAAGTGCTAGGATAACAGGTGTGTACCTCCGTGCCCACCCCTGTGCCAGGTTTCATATTAGGTCTTAGAGACAAAAGACTAATGAAACCTGGCCCCAGCCCTATGAAAATCACAGTCTAATGGTAAAGCAGAAACTGAAAAGCAATCCAGGGAAACCCAGAGCCCTAGACCCCAGAGCAGCTGCCTGTCCCAGTTTGGGGGTGCTGAGGGCTGGGGTGTCAGTAGGTTTTCTTCTTGGGGGATCTCACTGGAACTTTAGAAGCTGGAGACTGAAAGAGAGCTGGGGACACCAGGGGGCAAGGACACACCAGATGTGATTCTGCCATGATCGGAACTCAGCCCAGGCTTACAAGAGGTCACTAACTGTTCTCCCACCCGCCGTCCTCCCTCCCACCAGCAAAATCTCTCTGAAGCTCAAATCTAACCTCTGCTCCGCTCTGCTCAACGTGCTTGTCTGCTTCCGCTCCTGATCTGTGGCCTCTCAGCCTGCCTCTGTTGATCAACTTCTTACAGTGCCTCCACAACGCTTGCCCTCTCCACTTGGTATCCCTAGCCCCTGTCTGCCTGGCCTTCCAGTCCTGCCTTGGTGGCTGTGAAAGACTCTACTCATGCTCCAGGGTGCCTCAGGTGTTACTCATGTATGACTGATTCCCCAGCCCCGCCCACCCAGGCTCGCCTCTTCAAGGAAAGGGCCTGTTCCTGTTCTGCCTAGATCTGTGTTCACCGCCTTGCTCTTGGCAGGGCTGTGAGGGTGTGGCCTCTGCCCCAGCTCCAGGACCCGCCTGCAGGAATCTGCTAGTGACCCGGAAGCCAAAAGCTGCCTCAAAGTCCACACCCTGCAGTCTGGGGGGTGGGGGGGACACCTGCTGGTGCAGGTCCCTCAGCACCCATCCTCCTGCCACCATATCCAGCCTCACAGCTCCCAGACAGGTCTCTAACCTGGCTTCTCAACCAGCCTCCCTCCTACCATGGTGCAGTGGCATACGCCTGTAATCACAGCACTTGGTAGACAGAGGCAGGAGGATCACTGCAGTTGGAGGTCAGCGTGGGCTGTAGTATGTACATCCCAAACTGGCCTGAAATGCAAAGTGAGACTTTGTCTCAAAACAAAAACAAAAATCTTCCCCTTCCTATATCTAGAGATTGTCTACACCCCACTTACAGCCAAAATATAGTTATGGGCACTGCTTTGATGACTGGGAGTGACCATGGTCGTGAAGATGTTCAATTTTATGTGAAATACAAGTTTATACACAATATGATTAAGATGAGTAAAACTCTTATCTGTTTTGTTTGGGCTTAATTTTGGGTTTTTTTGAGACAGGCTCTCACTCCATAGTCCAGGCTGGCCTCGAACTCACTGTGCAGCCCAGGAGCACCTTCAGCTCTCAATTGCCCTTGGGGCTGGGGATTTAGCTCAAGTGGTACTGTGCCAACCTTGGATGCACAAGGGCCCAAGTTCAATCCCTGGTACTGCAAAAAAAAAAAAAAATTGTTCTGCCTCAGTCTCCCAAGTGCTAAAATTATAGTCATGGGCCACCAAGCCCCACTAACTCTTTTGAACTTGAAAAACAAACCCCAATTGTATTTCACTTAAATACATCAAAGGTAAAAGTCCTTCACTTTCCAACATTCAAAAAATAAAATAAGGGAAATGTCTAATTGCTCCAAGTTGGTGTGACTACTCTTAACAGTTAGGTATGTGTGTTCCAGGCTCTTTTTCTGGCCTATCCAAATACAAGTGTGTGCAAGTAGTATAGTGTGTGTGTGTGTGTGTGTGTGTGTGTGTGTGTAATACTGTGTGTACAGTTTTTAAAAATATAATTTGCCAGGCCAGAGATTTAGTTCAGTGGTTCCGGTGCCTGCCTCACAAGCGCAAGGTCCTAAATTCGATCCCCCGGTAACCACATACAATGCTGGGCGTGGTGACTCACGCCCACCAGCCATCAATACCACATACCACAGTGCCGGGCGTGGTGGCTCACGCCTGTCATCCCAGGACTCAGGAGGCAGAGGCAGGAGGATTGCTGAGTTCGAGGCTTGCCTTGGCTACATAGTGAGCTCAGGGCCAGCCTGAACTACAAAGCGAGACCCTGTCTCAAAAAAAAAAAAAAATTTGCCCATGCATATGGTAAAACACTCATATAACGTCAGCACTCTGAGAGGCTAAGACAGGAGGATCACAAGTTAGAGCTCATCCTGGGCAACTTACCAAGACCCCGCTTCAAAATAAAAACTGAAAAACGTGTCTGGCAATGTACCTTAGAGCAAAAGCACTGGGCTCAATCCCTAGGACCATAAAAATAAATAACTTGATGGGTACATATTATCATCCTATTTGATCTCTTAATGATCACATAGTGAAAGTTCATTATATAGGGCCCACAAAATATGGCCTGTAGGCCAAATCCAGCCCCAGCACCTAAACACAGTTTATGGGTGACTGGCCCTACCTGCTCATGTGTATATCATCTGACCACTTCTGCACTGCAACCACAAAATGGAAGGGTCATATCAGAAAATCCGTGGCCCACAGAACCTAAGCTGCTTGCTCTCTGGTCCTGCACAGAAAGTATGCTGGGCTCTGCCTATGACGTGTCCATTAGTTCAGCATTACAAACAACCCCAGAGAGCTCAGGTGAATCCAGCGTGTCTGTATGCAAAGGTTTACTTTAGAAAGAAGCCTGCAGCCTCACAAATGCAGTGGCCCAAATGTAACTGTGAAGAGCAACCCCTGTCAGGGTTGTCATGGCAAAGGACATACACTGAAAGACCTTTTCTTTCTTTCTTGTTTTGTTTTGAGTCAGGGTCTCACTATAGTTCAGGGAGGCCTCAAACTACACCTCCTCCCTCACCTCCCATGTGTGTGCCACAAGGCCCAGCACAAAGATTTTGTTTTCCTAGGGTCAGGCACTGGGTTGGAGAGGTAGCTCGGTGGTAGAGTGCTCACCTACCAGGCAGGGGGCCCTGGCTTTTGCCATTAGTGCCACAGTATGGAGTACAACACTCACCAAGGAGTATCAGAGCAAACCCAGGACCCTTCAGGGGTGCAGGACAATAGAAAATGATAGTAGCCAGGCCTGGTAGTTACTCAGGAGGTAGAGGCAAGAAGAATGTGAGTTCAAGGCCAGCCTAAACAACTTAGAGAGATCTTTTCTCAAAAAGTCTGAGGAGCTGAAGACATGGTTCAATATTAAAGCATCCTTAAGTTTAATCCTCAGTGCTATCACACACACAAAAATTTAATGGATACTAGCGCTCTGTGATCCATTATCCACAGTTAAGGGCATAGCTGGAATAGTAACACATATCTGTAATCCCAACACTCAGGAAGCTGAGGCAGGGGGCTTGCCATCCATTTAAGGACAGCCTGGGCTACACAGTGAGTTCAAGGTCAGCCTGAGCTATATAATGAGACCCTGTCTCAAAAAATAAAAATAAATAAGCTAAGGGCTAAAAGGAATCCCAGAGGGAAAGAAAAAAAAGGAAATTTCATTTCTTGTTGTTGTTGTTGTTGTTTTGAGACAAGGCCTTACTATGTAGTTTAGGATGAACTCATTCTGCAGTCCAGGATGATCTTGAACTTGCTGTGATCCTCCTGCCTCAGCCTCCTGAATGCTAGGATTACAGCATGTACCATGCCATCCATGTAACAAAAGGAAATTAAAAACTACCAAGCACACACCACACACGTGTAGTTGGCACCCTGTGCTAAGGCCAGGTATTCCACCGACCATGACGCACAGTCACCAGCCAGAGAACGCTCGGGTCTTTGCTCACTGCCATCACTGCAGCAGCTTGAGTGGGTGAACATGACCCCACCTATGCTCAGGCCTCAATCCCCCAGCCCACAGCAACGATGCTGCCTGACAGCCAGGAGAAAAAACCCCATCCTCCTGCTCTCAGCATCCACTATCCTTGTCCCCCAGGCCCAGCCACCAAGGGCAGTTGAAGGTGCAGATCTTGGAACCCACACAGCTTTAGGCTGAGCCAGGGACCTTGCATCTGTGCTGCTGTCACCAAGGCCCAGGTCAAAGGCTTGATCCCCAGCCAGCAGGGTCATGGGAAGGTAGCATAGTATGAGGGGCAGGGACTGGGGCTGGGGTGAGCTCAGCAGGGCAGTGTGTGGACAGCATGTGGGAGGACTAGGGTTGGATTCCCAGCACCACTAAAAATAATAAAGTAAAAAGAAGAAAGAGGCTGTCCTGGAGAAGATGGCTGTAACAGCAAGACTGACCATCACCAATGTGTGCAAGAATGAGTAGAAGCCGGACATCCATCTGCTGCTAATAAAGATATGAAATAGTTCAGCAGCTAAGCAGTATAACTTCGGCTCCTCAAAAAGTTTCAGACACTGACAGGCGATTAACTGGTGGCCAGAGGCTACAGGAGGGATTCACGGTAAGTGACTTGTCAAGGGATACAGGGTGATGAAATGATCCTCGAATTGGGTCCAGGGCTGGTTGCAATCCTTTGTGGAAATACTAAATGCCTTTGGGAGTGAGCTTATTGTTTGTGAATAAGATTCTTCTAAAAGTTCTCCATTGTCACACTAATGAATTCTGCCCATCGATGATTTGCCTTCGTGTTTCATTCTCAACAATTTCCCATGGTTCCTTGTGGCACATCCAGAGGGAGCACGAGCTGTCTCATGCAGGGTTCCTCTGGGTCGGACTCTGCACTAAGCACCTCATGCAGGTGAAAGGCCCCGTGGGTGGAAGGTCCTGGTTATGCTCTGGGACCTCTAGGCCCTGCTGTCTGCCTGAAACTCTGAAGAACCAGCCTCAGGAGGATTGCCGAGAGTTTGAGGCAGGCAAGACCCTGTCTCAAAATAAATGATAGATGCTAGATAGATAGATAGATAGATAAATAGATAGATAGATAGATAGATAGATAGATAGATAGATAGATAGATAGATAGATAGATAGATAGATAGATAGATGGGCGGATAGACAAATAAAAAATAAAGAGCCGGCATCAGTGGGACAGAGAGAGCGCAGAGGGCCCTGGGCTTCCAGGAGTCCAAGGAAACACAGCCCGGAGTGCTCCCCAAAGGGAAGAGTGTTCCAGTGTTCCTGGCCACCACACCCAACCCAGTGAAACCTGAGGAAATGAAGGGTGCTCTATTCCAAGTGCACCATGATGCCAGAGCCACTTGGAGGTGAGGATCGCACCAGGCACTTGGTCAGTGACCCTCTCCAGGCCTGGGAGGGGTTGGAGGTGGCAGCTCTGGGCCTGGACAGTCAGGGCGGGGTGCAGCACTCTGGTCTGCAGGTCCCAGCACTGCAAAGAAGACTGTGGGGTGTGGAAGGAGCGACCCATGGTGTTTTATTTTGTGTATTTTGTGGAACTGGGGATTGAACCCAAGGCCTTCACACTGAGCCACACCCCAACCCACAGGCAGGGATCTCAGCTACATGGAAGCTTCCTGCCTGTCACTCTGCTGCCAAGGGTTCTCGGACCAGCGTGTCCTGCAGAAGTATGCAGAATGATGACCCGGCAACTCAGATCAGCCCTGCACTTCGGGAGGGAGCAGATTTTGCTCCTCTGGTGCTTCCTGAAATGCAGGTGGGTCTGGGTAGCAAGACAGAACAGCATGGGGAGTGAAGAGCAAGCCAGGCTGGCCCTCAGGAGCCAGGTGGAAGGCGTGGGCAGAAGCCCACTAGGTAGGTCAGGACCCGAGCTGTCAAGGCAGAGCCAGACAGTGGGCAGAGCCCAGGGAGCCAGGGTACAGCTCAGATGCACAGCACTTGCCCTGCACAGGTGAGGACCCAAGTTTGATTCCCAACACAGCAAGTAAAATACTGGTGGTTCTCCTGCCAGCGAGGGACAGTACCAGCAGAAGCCACAGGTGGAGGCCGGGCACTTACTCCCTGCCTCTAGCGGGTGGGAGAATGACAGCGACCGGAAGCCCCAGGGACCCACCTCGCACTGTGGCCAGGAACAGCCAGAAGCATGACACTAATTACAATTTATCTCCACAGACTTTGTCTTCTTTCTTCACTCAACGAAGCCCATTTTTTATAATCAATTATCAGCTACAACCTCTACTAGAACAATCATTTTAGGCTAAGGGACAAGTACCTGTTAATAAGGTAATTAGTCATTTGCATGTTACAAAGAAAGGGAAAGAATTTTTTCCCCATTCTAGAGAAGAATAATATCACAGAGCACTTCACGAGCACTTCAGGAGTAGGTCAGCTTGTACATAAGTGGCTCTTTGTTCAGCTGTGTGCGAGTGTGTTCGTGCGCATGTGTGTGTTTGCTGAGACTGAACCCAGACACTCACACATGCCACGCAGACACTTACCGCTGAGCTTCATATCCAGCTCTCTAGGGCCAATGATTAAGCTCAGTAGTTTTGGCACCTGCCTTGCAAGTGGAAGGTGCTGAGTTCGAATCCCAGTGTGTATATATATATATATATATACATGTATACATTTATACATATATATATGACCTGACTGATATATATCCAGCTCTGACTCATTTGTGTTTTCAAGCCATTGGATTCTGAAGTTATTAGTACAGCATAACGGACCCTGTTCCAACCCAACAGAGCATAGAGGCAGGAGACCAAGATAGGCTTTACAGAAAAGCTTGGAAAGATGAAGCCAACTGGATAATACAGACCAGAGAAAAAGCAGTTGAGAGTTGGGCTCTCAGCTGGGCATGGTGTCATCCTAGCACTCAGGAGGTTGAGGCGGGAGGATCACTGCAAGTTCAAGGCCAGCACAGGCTACGTAGTGAGTTCAAGACCAGCCTGAATGATAGTGAGACCCCGTCACAAAAAAACCTAATAATAAAAAAGAGATAGGCTCTTCACAGAGCAGCACAAGCCACTGACCAGACCTGATGTGCCTGGGGTGAGCAACACAGAGCAGAGGAGTGAAGATAAAACTGCAGGGGAAGAGTGGGTCAGATTCTGACAAACCATGAAAACCATACCAGGGAGTTGCACAAAATGATGAGCCAACAAAAACCTTCTGGAGAGAAAACAATCCAGTGGGATTTGTACTTAGAAAAGCATCTGAGGGCAGAGTAGAGGGGAAACACAGTAGCAGCAAGACAAGAGGCTTGGAGACCAGTTAGAGGAAAGTACAGTTGAGATTAGAGGATAAAGGCCTAAATCAGAGGGTGACAAACACGATCCACGTACTACATGGTCAATAACTGAAGCTTTGCGTGCCATCCAGTCTCTACCCTGACTATTCTCTGTGCTATCGTAGCACTAAAGCAGTTGTAGAATGTGTAACCGACAGGCGTGATTGTGTTCCAATAAAACTTTACTTACAAAAGCCTAGTAAGGCCCAGAGTTAGCCCATGGACCACAGTCTACCTGTTCAGAACCTAAGACAACAACTATTTATTGAAAACTTCCTTGCACCAGGGCTTTGCAGGTTATTCTTGACACTCAGAGCAACCTTGCCAGTCAGGTATCACCCGCGTCCCTTTCACAGAAAAGACTGGTGCTGGGAGATGTTGAACAACTTGCCTGGGGTCATACAGATAGTGTATGGCAAAGATGGGATTCAACTTCAGGTGACTCCTGAGCTCATTGCTTCCTGTGACTCATGTCTCCTCCCAGAAGTGGACAAGAGGAAGAGGGAGGACAAGGAAGGACTATAATGCCTGAGAGAATTCACTCACCCACAGATTCACTCGTTCATTCTTTCCTTTAATTTATATTTTGCTTATACACATGTACAAAGTACCAGCTCTGTAATCCCAGCTAAGGCTGAGGCAGGAGGATCTCTGTGAGTTAGCCTGGGATCGAGGCCAATTTGAACTAAGTAGTGATATCCTGTCTAAAAAATAAAAATGAAGAAAACCCACAAAACCCCAAATAACAGCCGGGCGTGGTGGCTCACACCTGTAATCCCAGCACTCGGGAGGCAGAGACAGGAGGATTGCTGAGTTCAAGGCTTGCCTGGGTTACATAGTGAGCTCAGAGCCAGCCTGAACTACAAAGTGAGACCCTGTCTCAAAAAAAAAAACAAAAAAAAACAAATAACAAAGTATTAGACACAAAAGCAAATGAGTGTCTGGCACTTGAGTAGCTCAGAGTTTAGCAGGGATTTTTTGTTTGTTTGCTTTTTTACATAGGGTTTGTAGTTCAAGCTGGCCACAGACTCACAGCAATCTTCCTGCCTCTGCCTCCCTAGTGCTGGGATTATAGGCATGAACCACCAAGCCCAGCATTATGATATACTATAGCAAGGATCAAACACAGGACCTTGCGCTTGCCAGGCAGACACTGGAACCACTGAGCTAAATCCCTGGCCCAGAGTTTAGCATTTTAATCTATATCTGAACGTATAGAAGATAAATAGAGAATGTGACTAGTTAATAAGAGGAAGGAAGGGTTAGCTCTGTGGTTCTAGCACCTGCCTCAGAAGTGCAAAGTCCCATGTTTGATCCCCAGTAACTACATACCACAATGCCAGGTACGGTGGCTCATGCTTATAATCCCAGCACTCAGAAAGCAGAGGCAAGAGGATTGCTGCGAGTTCAAGACTTGCCTGGGCAACATAGTGACTTCAGAGCCAGCTTGAACTACAAAGTGAGACCCTGTCTCAAAAAAAAAAAAAAAATCAAGGAAGAACATAGGCATTGCTCTCACCCAGGCCTCCATCCTCCCGCTATGCATCGAGAGTGCTCTCTGATCCTCAGAGATCCAGTATTTTTACTCCTCAGTGTGGAAACCCAGGCAAATTTACAGCACAATCCAAAACTTTATTTCCAGGTTCCCTGCTTCCTGAAACAGAGCTTGAGATCCTGCATCTAATTAAGCATTTCCCTCTAGGAGTTCACTCTCCCAAAAGTATACGGCTCAGTCTCTCAAACCTGTCTCCAAACATTAAGGGAACATTTTGCCGAGCCAGGTCTGATAGGGGCTTTGTAAAAGGAATGATCAGGGCCTGTAAATCCTGTCGGTGGCCTGAGGGCTGTCTCGAGAGAGCTGGCCTCAGAGCCAGAGACAATCCTGTCTGTCACACAGAGTTGCTTCTCCTCCACGGACCTGCCCTCACCTCATCTCCCCTTAAAACACAGCCCTGGCTGTGGGCCTTAGATTCTAGCCTGTGGAACTCAGGATGCTCAGGAGGCCAGCCTGGTGAGTGATGGTGACGCCTGCCAACTCCAGTGTCCTCAGCCCAGACTCTGTGAGGAATTCTCAGTTCTTTGTGCCACTCACAGAAGACTTTCAGTCAAGACATACAGACAGCAGGGTCAGTAGAGTTTATTTATGTACAGCAAGAGAGCTCTGTGTCTTCATGTGGAAGTCCAAGTATCATTGTTTTTGGTTTTTTGAGATACGGTCTCTGTAGGAACGGACACAAGCAATCCTGATGGAGCCAGAGGTGCGAGAGGTAAAGGAGGGACTGGGAGCAGAAGCTGTGGGCAGGGGCTGGCTGTGACAGTGCCCACCACGGCCCTGCTTTGTAACCTTATGAGCAGGTAAGTCCCCCCTCTGGGGGATGGTCTGTTGTACATCCACCCAAGTGGTAAGCGCCTCAAAACAAGAGCGTTGATGACCTGAGACAGGAGGCCTCACTGGCACGTAACTGGCTTTGGTCTTTTGCTGAAAGTCCTCAGCCTTCAAGACAAACCCTCAGAGTCCAGAGGGCAACAGGCTGGCTGCCTGCCGAGTACACAAGACAATAACATTGGGACTCGTGGGCAAGTCGTGGGTGGCTTTGCCCATTGTCACACGGGTTCCACCTGACACCCAGGCCTGCTCTACAGGCGGGTGAGAATGAAGGAAAAGGGATTTGCTGCTCCTCAGGAAAATGACCATTTCTTCTGAAGCCAATCTGCATGCTGGGACTAGGTCTGTACGTTAACAGTGTAATCAGTAGCACCTTTATACCCCAATGGGACAATGAAACGACTGTTCTTTCTTTTTGAGACAGGACCTCACTGTGTAGTGCACACTGACCTCGAACTCACTGTAGCTCAGACTGGCCTCAAACTCAGTGATCCTCCTGCCTCTGCCTCCTGAACACTGGGATTACTGACATGTACCACCAAGTCCAGTGACTCTCATCAATTCTAACTTAATGGCTTCCCTTTCTTCTCACAGTTCCACAGTGTGTTAAATCCTTCATGGGTTTGGGGGAAGTCTGAGATCACTGCAGAGGGCTGCTGTGTGGACCCTGTTCCTTCACTTTTGGGTGACCCCGCTTTCTGACTTTCCTCAGGGCCCAATATCCAGATATCGGTGCTCTTCTCCCAGGATCTGCCATGGGGACTTGTGAGGTTTCTAAGTTGGCATATGACTTTTGGTCACCATTAAGGCAGGAAATGCCATCACAATGCACCGGGCAGGCTCCAGGGACAGGACTTGATATGACATGGAGAAATGGTTGGGATGGGCCACTGTGCTGGATGAGTACAATGCTGTGCTGTGTGTAAAGAGGGGACGCACCCAGGGCAGCCAGGGGGAAAGGGAGCTACATCGCAAAGCACAGCACAAAGTGGGGCCTTGGGGGGCCGGAGGGTTGGCTCAATGGTTCCGGCGCCTGCCTCGCAAGCGCAAGGTCCTGAGTTCGATCCCGGTAACCACATATAATGCTGGGCGTGGAGACAAGCCCACCAACAATCAACACCGCATACCACAATGCTGGACGTGGTGGCTCACGCCTGTCATCCCAGCACTCGGGAGGCAGAGACAAGAGGATTGCTGAGTTCGCGGCGGCTTGCCTGGGCACCATAGTGAGCTCAGGGCCAGCCTGAACTACAAGGCGAGACCCTGTCTCCAAAAAGAAAAAAAAAAGTGGGGCCTTGGGTCCCACCTGCCACAGATCTGATCCATTCTGGGCAGGACCAGGGACTCCCGACCCTTCCCCTTCCTCTCTCCTCACCATGTCCCAGAAAGTGATTTCACTGGAAGTGGCCCCAACGCACACCTTTCTCAGGATTAGGGTCTACAACTGACCTTTCTCCTCTTTCCTTATGTAGTACTAAGGGCTGATCCCAGGGCCTTCACACTGAGCTGCATCCTCAGACCTTTTTAAAATTTCCACCCTAAGAAGGTCTTGCTAAGTTACACAATCACTCAGGCTGGGCTTGAACTTGCAGTCTTCTTGCCTCGGCCTCCCAGAGTGCTGACATTATGGGCAGGTGTCACCATGTCCAGCTCTTAAATAGCCAATTTTTAGGGGAAGAACAGAAACTTACAGGGGGCCAGGGATGTAGCTTAGTGCAACATCCAAAGACCACAAAATCCCAAACCAAACCACAACAGTGTGTCCTTTTTACTCTGGACCCCTCTGCTCATCACCTTGTAGTTCCCATTTCTTTCTTTGGCAAACTTCCTTAAACATAAAATAAATAAAGAATAAAGAAAAGAAGCAAAAGTCTCAATATATCAGTGTGTCCACTAGAGAAAACTTCAGAATTAAAGGGGTCAGTTCAAAAAGCTAAAGATCAAGGTACCCAGAATGCAAATCCTTCCAAGACTGGAATGGATACCTAGACCCTCAAGGGATACAGAAGACACCCGATAAAAATGCATTGTTGGGCCAGAGATTTAGCTCAGTGGTTCTGGCACCTGCCTAGCAAGCAAGCACAAGGTCCCTAGTTTGATCTCCAGTAACCACATACAACAATACCAGGTACGGTGACTCACACCCACCAGCGATCTGTACCACATACCACAGTGCCAGGCATGGTGGCTCACACCTGTAATCCCAGCACTCGAAAGGCAGAAGCAGGAGGATTGCTGAGAGTTGTAGGCTTACCTGGGCTACACAGTGAGCTCAGGGCAAGCCTGAGCTACAAAGTGAGACCCTGTCTCAAAAAAAAAAAAAAAAAATGCATCTGTTGAAAAAAGAAGTCCTCATTACACCTCTCAGGGCCATGCTCAGTTTGCTATCATGCAGTCTTTATGCATTTGCTTACCAAAAAAAAAAAAATAGAGTAGGTGTGGTGGTGCATGCCTATAACCCTGCATTCATGAGGCTGAGTCCAAAAGATTACAAGTTTGAGGCCAGATTGGGCAATTCAGAGAGGTCCTGTTTCCAAAAAACCAAACCAAATAACAAAACAAAATGTCATTATTTAGAAAAGGATGAATACATACTAATCCATTTGTTCATTCATTTTGCAGTAATAGATGTGGAAGCACTAAGCTGTAACCCTAGCTTATCTTGAGTAATAATCTCACTAAATTCCCCAGGCTAGGCTTCTTGTCCCAAACTTGAGATCCTCTTGCCTCAGCCTCCCACGGACCAAGCATCCACATCCCTAGATAAATACAGTCAGCTTTCTGGGGGAATGGGTACTAGGGATCAAACCCAGAGGTGCTGAGCTGACTCCTCAACCCTTTTTGAGACCAAGTTTTTGCTAAACCTATTTTTTTGAGTACCAATGTATCACAAGTGTGTTTCTAGCTCATTACTTGTTCACCTACCACCAGTTTTATTTAGGTTGCCTTCAGCTTTACATATTAAAATAAATATTCATAACCATCTTAACTCTGAAATCTTTAAATATATGAATTATTACTTCAATCAGCTAAATGAGTTGAGGTGGAATTACTGTATCCACTAGAGAAAAGAAAGAAAGAGAAAGAGACAGAAATTCTACAGCTCAGCCAGGTATGATAGGAGACACTTGTAGTCCCAGTACTCTGAGAAGCTGAAGCAGGAGGATTGCAAGTCCAAGCCCAGCCGGGCAAGTTAGACTTCGTCTTTAAATTTAAAAAGTTAGGGATAATAGCAAATACTTTTAGTCCCAGCACTCCGGAGGCTAAGGCAGAAGCATTGCTTTGACTTTGGGGCTAGCCTGGGCTACACAGTGAGACCCTATTTCAGAGAATCAAAATAGTGGCCAGAGACTTAGCTCAACAATTCTGGCGCCCACCTAGCAAGTATAAAGTCCTCAGTTCGATCCCCACATACAACAATACCGGACATGGGGACTCACACCCACTAGCAATCGGTACCATATGCCACAATGCTGGGCCATGGGGGCTCACATCTGTAATCCCAGCACTCAGGGGTCAGCGGCAGGAGGATTGCTGAGTTCGAGGGATGCTTGGGCTACATAGAGAGCTCAGGGCCAGCCTGAACTACAAAGCAAGATCCTGTCTTAAAAAAACAAAACAGGGCCGGAGGGTTAGCTCAGTGGTTCCAGTGCCTGCCTCGCAAGCGCAAGGTCCTGAGTTCGATCCCCGGTAACCACATAACAATGCTGGGCATGGAGATTCACGCCCACCAACAATCAACACCGCATACCACAGTGCCGGATGTGGTGGCTCACGCCTGTAATCCCAGCACTCGGGAGGCAGAGTCAGGAGGATTGCTGAGTTCGCGGCGGCTTGCCTGGGCTCCATAGTGAGCTCAGGGCCAGCCTGAACTACAAAGCGAGACCCTGTCTCAAAACAAAAAAAAAACAGTATAAAATATAATGAAATAAAGACTGGGATGTAGTTTAGTACAAAAGCCTTCGGTTCAATCTCCAACACTACTACTACCACTACTACTAGATGATAATACTACTAATAGATGATAATAATTTTAAAACTGTACAGCTCTTCAATCTATCATGAAATCCTCTTTGGGACTAATAAAAACTCATATTCCTTTTTGACAGCCTAATTATCACCAGATATTATTTAAAACATTTTCTGCTAACTTGGGAGGTGAAAAGATAGCTCCTTTGATTCACACCAATTTGATCCCCAGTGATGGAGCATTTTTTCCCTCTGGACACGCTCAGGTCCTACTTCTGCCAGAGATACCTCTTGAATACAGGGCCTTCCTCTCAACCCCTGTCCATCTCCTCCTGCTCAAACTTTGTGTTGTTGTTGTTTTGTTTGTTTTAGACAGGGTCTCACTTTGTAGTTCAGGCTGGCCCTGAGCTCACTAGCTCAGACTAGTCTTGAACTCACAGCAATCCTCCTGCCTCTGCCTCCCCAGTGCTGAGATTACAGGTGTGAGCCACTAAGTCCAGCATTGTGGTTATGTGGCTGATTGCTGGTGGGCGTGAGTCACCACACTCAGTACTGTTTTATGTGGTTACTGGGGATCAAAGCAGGGACCTCATGTTTGCTAGGCAGGTGCTGGAACCACTCAGCTAAATCTCCAGCCCTTGGCCTTTGTGTTAAAATTTTGAGACAAGGTCTCACTGTGTAGTCCAGGCTGGCCTGGAGCTCAGTGACCCTCCTGCCACAACCTTCTCTCCTGCACCCTTCAGCATGCTGTTAATAGAATATGAGGTGCCGGTCTCCACTGCACCGTGGGAGTTACCCCAGATTCCCTTTTATCTATCATTTCCCGTCCACCCAGACCCTGAGTCCAGCTCATCATCTCCAGGGCATTCTGTGCTCCAGGACCCTCCTCTTCTCCCTCCTCCACTCCCTCTCCACCCTCCTCCTTTAGGCACCATCCGTCCACTAAACAGCTGTTTACAGAGTGCCTGTGCTGACTGGGACAGAGATGGGGATGCTTCTTGCCCTCAGGAATCTACATGGCAGAGATCCAGAGAAAAGTGAGGCAAAGTCACAAAAGAATGCAAATAAGCATTAGTCAGATAGGAGTACCTAAAAAATTAGTGGTGACAAGGTCCTTACAGAGGAAAGGAGAGTTGCACAAGTCCTCTGAGAAGACAAACTGGAAGTGAAGACTGGTGTATGATGAATCAGGTGTGGCTGCTTCAGAGAAGCAAATGCAAATGCCCTGTGGCATGAAAGGACACCACCTGGAAAAGAGCGACCCACCTGATGCAGGTGCTCCCTGTGTGCTGGGTGGCAGAGGTAGGCAGGAGACCCTACAAGGGGGTCTTAGGACCTTATGAGCGATCTGCTAGGGTGTGTAAGAATGCAGCAGGACCCATAGAAGGCTTAAAGCAGTGCAAACTGCCTTAGACACTTCCTCATCACTAAGACATGATACCCAACTCCTTTCTGGTGGGGAGGGTCATGCCCGAAATCCTAGCACATGGGACACTGAGGCAGGAGGCTCCCCTTGAATTTGAGATCTGCCTGGGCTACATGAGTTAGGTCCAGTGTGAACTTACATAGCAAGATCCTGTCTCCAAAAAAAAAAAAAAAAGCAATATGGAATAGCCTAAAATTGCAGACAGTTTTCAGTCCACAGTCCGCTGGCGTGGGAAGGTGATTACTGTCAGGCAGACCAGAAGCTGAGCAGGGAGGGCAAGAGCCAGGGAAGGTGGAGGAACCTCACAGGTCATATCCCCAGCAACCAGCCTTTTCCACCTGTTTCTAACAGCAAGAGATGTAAATTATCCCCAAAAAGGCCAGCCCACAGCAAGGGACTGGGAGAAGAATCTAGACCTTTGCTGCTGTTTTTATCTTCAAAGCCTTTTTTTTTTAGACAGTCTTGCTGTTATGTAGTCCAGGCTGGCCTTGAACTGTGTAATCCTTCTGGCTCAGCCTACCAAGTGCTGGAAGTACAGGCATGCACTGTCATGTCTGGCTAGCTGCCTTAAGAGTTCTCTCTCAGGGCCGGAGGGTTAGCTCAGTGGTTCCGGCGCCTGCCTTGCAAGCGCAAGGTCCTGAGTTCGATCCCCGGTAACCACATATAATGCTGGGTGTGGAGACACGCCCACCAACAATCAACACCGCATACCACAATGCCGGACGTGGTGGCTCACGCCTGTAATCCCAGCACTCGGGAGGCAGAGACAGGAGGATTGCT
>PVIC010034336.1:0-19646 GCA_004025085.1 Thryonomys swinderianus
AATTGCAGCCTATCTAAAAGTGGCTCCCACTGGGCACCTGGGGCTAAGGGGCATGGAGGAGGCAGGAGGCCATGTGGTGTCTAAAGCTGTGGGTCAGAGTTGAGAGCAGCGTCCTTGATGCACTAGTGTCCCTTGTGCACACAGGCAGGACTGAGGCCTGCGGGGCACCTTGAGGCACTTGGTGGTGAATGCAGGCATCTGTTCCATTTCACTGAGGAAGAGAAAGGCTTTGCCTGGAGGTTGACCGCAGTCATCTCTGGCTGAGGGCCTGGGCTTGCACTGAGCCGGACGAGCACAGCACACTCAGGCTGAGCGATCTAGGCCAGAGCCCTCCATCTAGACTCTTCCTGCACTCTACTCAGAGCGTGGGGGTGACCCTGACCTCTAGCCTTTGTCATGTCACTCCTTTCTCACAGAGCTGTCAGGTCGCAGACCCAAACAGGAAAAGGCCTGGGGGAGTGCTGAGCTCTGCAGCTTAGAAGAAAACTACACCCTCTGACTTGCCCCAGACCCAGGGACCACTGCTGACCAGGCCTGTGCAGGCAAGGTGGATGAAGGAGCTGCTGGACACCCAGGGCCTGGCCTTTCCTCTACCTTCTTGGTTTCATTTCCTCAGAGTGAAGCCCTCAGCCCACAATCGTCAGAAAGAATAAAAGCAGGTCACCTGTGCTTCCCTGCTCCTGCAGGAACTGACAGAGAGCAGGTCTGGGATGGCAGCTCAGCATCCTGTCTTGTCTCATACACAAAAGGGCTGCCTGCCTACCCTAGCAGAGAGGCGCATCCTGAGGGCGCTGGTTTCCAGGAAGGGGTCTGGGGCCTCCTGGGCTCCGGAACTCCTTCAGAAGTGACTTTTTCTTCCCTCCTGGTGATAAATGAGGCACTTAGCATTTCATGTTAATTTGCTAGCTCGTCCTCCCACCCTCCCTGCCTTCCGGATCCCTGGGAACTTATGCCCAGATTGATTTTTTCTGAGGAATGCAGGGCACAGGAAATTGTCCTGCCTCTGTGCCCAGGGCACCTCAGGGCTGTGTTGATGAATCACTCACATGGCCCTGGGCCTTGGAAGTTGCAGAATTTTCAAGATAACACCCTGAACTTGGAAGTGATCTGGCTGCGTGGACTTGAGGAGAAAAAAATAAAAACTACTATAAAATGCCCATGATTGTAGGAATTAAATGTAAGAGAAGAAAAATGAGTTTCAGGACTGTTGAAAACCAGTGTGAGTCACTGGAAGGACCTTTCTTTTCCTGGTGCAAGCCCTGGACTGGCTCCCCCACCCTGTTCCTCTTTTGCAAACACCAGTCATTGCTGTGTGAAAATTCGGCCACTTGAATGTGATTGGCAGAGCAGTGGCTTCCCTTGTCCACATCCTGATCCTGGAGTCTGAGAACTTGACACCTCACAGGCAGACACACCCCTGTCACAGACTGTGGGTGAAAGGAATAGTGGGTACCTCACCAGGCCAAGGCTTCTCAGACATGGAGGAGGGAGGCAGAAGAAAGGCAGAGGACCATAGAGCAGAAGGACTCCTGGGGTGAGGGCCTTGCAGTGGAGGAAAGGGGGCGGCCATGGAGTTGGTGCTGTAGAGGCTGGGAATGATGAGCTAAGGGTTAGGCTTCTTCCCGAAACTTCCTGATGAGCCAGCCCTCTAGGATGCTACTCTCTCTCTGGGGAGCAACTTTGGATTTATGAGGTCCAGATCCAAAAGATGGTTGTTTAGTGTGATTGTAGGTGCTGAGTTTGAGACAGTTATTATAGCAGTGAGAGGCACTGATGCCCTGTCTGAACCACATGCCCAGGAACCATCACTGGACCTGCAGAAACAATCTAACCCCTTCCTCTAATCAATAGGGAGGCCTTGGGGATGGAGAGGCACAACTGTCCAGGGATCTCACTGGCCCACCACTCTGCATTTATTGAAGGACCTTTATGACAGCCATCAAGCTGGGCACTGCACTATCATTCTTACTTCACAAGCTCACCCTGCAGGGCCTGCAGAAGGAACAGCACACAGACCTGGTCTATGCACCCATCACATGGTCCCACTGGGGTGGGCACCATGGAACATAGGACAGAGATTTGGGTGCTGGGAGATGTGGAAGGACCAACAGCACAGGTGGGTGAAAGAAGGAATGGACCCGAGGGATTACGGAGGCTGAAGATCCCACAACATGCCATCCACAGCTGCAACGCTCGGTGGTTCAAGTCTGGCAGGTGCGGTAGAAGTGCTAGCCCAGTGGACAGAGTGTGAGCCTCAGGGCAGCAGAAGAGTCTCTGTTGCAGGAAAGACACTGAGAACCTTGGAACACGGGACTCAAAGACTGAGATACCCTGACAACTATGGGACACTGAGAAAAATGAGACCACAATGACTGTGGACCCTGACATCATGGGACCCCAAGACCTGTGGGACCTCAAGGAGTGTGAATTCTGCAGACTGTAGAAGCTGAGTATTGTCAAGCCTTTGAAGCAGTCAGGTGGTCATGTGTCCGATGAGGGTTAGAAGCCCATAGCAACAGCCATCCTTATCTTCAGAAGAACTTTGTTCAAGCCCCACCAGCCTGTGTCTGTATAGACCAGGTAAGGAGGGCAAGGCCTGGCCTTCTGCACCCTTCTAGAATCTTCTAGAAGCATCTAGTCTTCTGTGTAAAGTTCAGAACACACAAAACATGGGAGGCTGCTACTGAAGGCCTGCTGGGCATCCTCTGGAGGAGTCTCCCTTTTCCTGGGGCTACAGAGGTCTCACAGTATGTGTGTATGTGTGTGTGCGTGTGCGTGTGTGTGTGTGTGTGTGTGTGTGTGTGTGTGTGGTGCCACTTCCTGAAGACAGTGACAGGTTATGCAGTCCCAAGCTGAAGACAAGCCTGTTCAAACCTCAAACCCAGTGGGGGCTGTGCTGAGGTCCTTCTTGGAGCACTTCCTGGCTCAGTCTTCCTCCCTAGGCAGGGCTGAGAGCATGGTGCTCTGGTTTCTCAGGGAAACCCAGCAAAGCTGCTAGGGTAACCCAGTGTGGGGAAGGTTCAGCCCACTCCTCAGGCCAAAGCCCACATTACGGCGTGAGGCGGCTAACCCCCTAAGCTGTGTCACTGCTTATGACCAGCTGTGGTCAGGCCACTCACAAGCTTTTCCAGTGACAGAGTAGAGCATGTGCCGGTCCTAGAGGAAGGGCACTTGGGAAGACTTTCAGAGATGCCAGGTTGTTGGATCTCAAATCCTAGGTGGAGATGGGGTGAATGGGCTGGATTCTTATCCTCCTGAAGGTCCCTGAGTCATCCTGGAGGAGGCTTCTTGGAAATGCTGACAGCTAACCTGCCTCCTTCTTGATGGTGCTGGGACACTGGCCACTTGAATGCTGCCTTGTTTCTAACAAGGTGGCCACTTCAGTTTCCTAGCCAAAGGCACAGCGGTCATCTCCCACCACATTCCACTGGCAGGCCACGATACAGCCACCAAGAGCACCTTTGCTTTTTTGTGCTGTGTCTTTGCCATCAGAAGGGACAAGACCAGGAGCTGTGTGCTGCAGTGGACTTTGCCCCTGGGGTGGAGTTCGGGGTGGGGGGCATCTGCACCAGAGACTGGTACAGGGAACTCCTCGAAGTAAGGCCAGCTGCAAATCTTAGGGCCCAGGAGCAGGTGTCTCCCTGTCCTCTGCCGAAGCATGTACATGTGTGACAGGATCTCCCACCCCCTTGGTTTTCACCCACAGCCTGGACGGCCCATCTCATCTTGGGTCGATAGGGCACAGTGTCTCAAAACACCCCACACTGGCCCAGGACAGTTGCTACTTCAAGTGTCCACCACTCTGTGGCTCACTCCCAGGGGGAGGTCCCAGCTGCCACATCCCTGGGGCCCAGCTGAGGCCTTCTGCCTGAACACTACTACATGAGGACCAGAGGACCACAGCTCGCTGAGGCTCCAGAGTGGGTGAGGACAGCTGCAGTTGGCTTATAGCCCAGGCTGCGGGCATAGCTCTCACTGCTGGGCAGACAGGCAGTCACTAGTGGACCTCAGGGATGCTGGCTGTCCCTACAGGGCATCTCCAGGTCCCCGTCTTGGTAGCCTGTCCTAGAAGGAAGTGTTGCCTTTGCCAGCTGCGAAGGGGCCCTGGAGCTCCAACTACTTTCTCAGAATGGCCGGTGTGTTTCAGGGGACGGGGTCTGTCCTGCATCGCTCAGCTAATGTGTGTGTGTGTGTGTGTGTGTGTGTGTGTGTGTGTGTGTGTGTGTGTGTGTGTGTGAGGAAAACAGCAAGACATGAAGCCCACAGGCCACAGTCAGGGAGTGAGGGTAAAGTGTTGTCCTAAACAGCGAAGCACAGGAGGGAGGAGGTAGCACAGCTCCTCTGATGGCCTCCAGCCTTGGAGGGTTGAGAGCCCCCAGCTGCCTCTGGACTCAGTCCTAGTCCCTCACTTCAAGAAGGGCCAGGCTCCCTGCACAGCTGCCAGCCTTTGATCTAAATCCCTGCTGGACCCAGCTGTGCTGGCCGCCTCCTCCTCGTGGTGTCCTGTTGCTACCCCTGGGCTGTCTGTCCCCATTTTCCTCTCCCTCGGGGCACTTTGAGTGAAGACAACACATGCCAAGTTTGCTTACCTTCCCTCGGACAGGAATGGTGGCATCTGACCTCAGGGAGTGCTGATTTACCTCCTCCTGTGGCTGATGGCTTGCACAGAGGTGGCCACAACTCAACAGCTGTCACCCTCCCCACCCCAAGCCACTCACTTTCAGATGCCTGAGGATTCCACCCTGTCCCTGGGGATGGCTGCAAAACAGGCAGACAGAAGTGAAATGCAGTGGTTGTGCCTGTGTGTGTATGTGTGTGCGTGTGTGTGTGAGAGAGACAGAGACAGAGAGAGAGAGAGAGCGAGACAGACAGACAGACAGACAGAAAGAGGGTTGCCCATGCATGGTGGGATGATGTGTGGAAGGGCTTATGCCCTTCAGATTTGCACCTTCCGGGTCCTATGGCCAAAGGATCTCCCCAGGCCACAGTGGTCCACTTACCTCGTGAGTGATAAAGGTTTTAAGGTGACATGCGCCTGGGTAGGAATGGGGGTCTCAGCATGTCTGAAGGAAAGACTAGAGACACACAGAAACCCAAACCTGCACACGTCATGGAGAACCTTCCAGTACTTCTGTCTCTGCTGATCTCTTTTTCTGTCGGTCTCCCTTCCACCCTCTACTTTCCATCCCATGATTAATGCGACTCTTGTCAGACCCCTCTGTTGGCCCTGTCCTTCCTAGTGAATGAGACACAGGCTTCAGCTCTTGCATTGGTCGACAGGGAGATAAAACAATGCCCTGTGGATGGGGTGGAAGCTGCCTCCTTCCAAGGCAGCCTGCCCCGAGGTGGGGGTGTAAACCCAGTGTTGTCAAAGTTTTTCAAAAGAAGGGAGAAATCCAGATTTGATCTAGGGTGGCCGAGGCATTAGTGCTGGCCAGGACTTCACATGAGGAAGCACTGGCTTTACCTAACCCACAGGATGGCGAGCACCCTGCTCCTGAGGACATCAGAGCCCCCGGAAGTGCTTCAACTCAGAGAAAAGCCATGAGCTCGTTAGCACATCCACGTTTAAGCAATCACGTCAGAATTTATCTATGGCAACAGGAGCAGAAGATAACAAGTTTCACCTCATCCCAGATAGTTTGCACTCTGGAAATTCCTTTTTTCTCTTTTCAGTGCTGGGCACCAGACTCAGGGCTGGGCAAGTGTTCTGCCACTGAGCGACACCTCTAGTCTGAATCTATTCTATGTAACTCAAAGGCTGTAGAACAGTTGCATTACAATTTAACTATTTCTCTACTTAGGGACTTTGAGTCCTACTACAAGTAACTCTGAACATAAAATTGACCCAAAGAGAGTGGTGAGATACAGGGCGCTAGAGAGGGACGGGGCTGGTCTGTGGGTCCCACCCTGTGCCCTCTAGGCCTTCCCCTCAGGAGAGCAGAGGGCTGGAGAGGGTGCTGGCAGAATCCAGTCCTGAGTGCTGAGAATGACCACGTGGCTGGGCTATCTGAGGATTTCTCTCTGTAGGTCCTCCCCAGAGTACCTGGGTCTTCACACCCTGGAGTCTTTCTGAGGGCTGCATGTAGTAGGTCCCACCAGGAGAGAGCTGCCCTTACGGGGTGGAGGACCAACTCCACCCTGAGTGGCCCTGTGAAAACTCATGGCTGGTCCGTGGACTGTGGACTACATGGAGGAGAGGCTAGGAACACCCCAATGGTGAGGCCCTGGGCGCCCTCCAAGCTCAGCGACATGAAGACCAATAGGGACTCATCATGCACGGTACAAAACTTTGTTCTGGTGGCGAGTGACCTCCGGTGTAGATTCCAACTTTAGAAAACATGGCTGTATCTCTGTTTCTCCAACAACTTAGGTGCTCCTGTTCTATGGCCAGTGGCCAATCCTATCCCCCCTTCCCTTTCCTGGCCAACGTTTGGAGGCTGTCTTGCCACTTTCCTGCTTTGGCCTTTTGGGAGTGAGGAGGCCACCAGCATAGCTTCACTCTGAAGGTGACAGTCCCTACAGGGTCCCACCTCCCAAGGCTCAGCTTCTTTTTACTTTTTTTTTTTTTACCATGGGGTCATTTCGTGGGTGAAGACTGCTGTCTCTGTTATCTCTGTCATCTCTGTCCTGGCTGCTTCTCTATGGCCTCATCCCCCTTCTTGGCTGTTCATTGTTTTGACATAAGGCCTTACCATGGCTTCCGTTTCCATGCACCGCTTGGAAGAAGTTCCACCGCTCAGTTCAAAATATTGTCCTAATTCCTTCTGCTGCATTGTACAGTTTTCCAAAGGAAGGACAGTGGCGAAACAATCTAACATCAGTGTTGACTCAGGCAGCCCTGGAGGGAGTGAGCAGCCCCAGCGTGGGACTGAGACTCGGCTGAGAGAGCGGTGGAGAGAGGGACGTGCAGAGGACCCTGGCGATCCCTCCTCTGCCTCATCTCATGGAGCAAACCTGGCAACACATCGTTTCTTCCAAAAATAATCTCACACGCGCCTCAAGAGATAAGGACTTCCGTATCACACTCATGCCTGAAAAGCTATTAATGATGACTCCTTAATATTACTGATAGCGCCCCGTCTTCAGAGCCTGTGTCTCACCAGTGCCCATTTCTGCATGTGGGTCTCGCTCCACCAAGCTCTGTGAAGGTTGACAGACTGGCACATCTCTTAAGGTGACGTCTACTTCCTCTCAGCCTCCCTGCTGGCCGATGAAAGGCGTACATCCTACATTCTGGGCCAAGCTGACCATGCTTCGCTGCTCTGCCACTCCCCACAAATTTGTAATTGGGCCTGGAGCTTCACCAAATTCGGGTCTGATGATTTGGGTAAGATTTCCACCAATGCTCAGAACCTGCTGGTCAACCGCTGCTGCGGCACCCCCACTATGTGCAGGGCGTCCCAGCTCACTGTGGAGGACCGTATCCCAACCCGACTGCTCTTTGCTGGCTCACAGGACACCTGCCTAACAGGAGCCCCGAATCCATTTGCCTCCCCAACTATTCAGTTCATCTACAAAAGTCAAGTTTAATGCTCTGGCCAGTCCCTTTATGTGTCAGGCTTTAGAAAAAGAAATTTGGTTATTCTTCAAGAATACTCAGTATTTGTGAAAAATATATAAGTGTTTAAAAGAATTCTTGTATAGCAGAATTTGCTTGCCAATGAAGTTAATCATTTATTTTGGCAATTGTATTTTAACAGTACTTTGTAAATGTTTACTAGTCTTTTAGTACCGTGAACGTGTGGATTTACACAAACTTAACGTGCTTTAGTCTACTGTGGTCACTGTCCCGGGGTTTAGATTATCCTGTGAGGCGCGCATGGTGCCTCTAGTCCTCCCAGGTAGCGCTGACTTTCGTGTCTGCTCAAACATCCAGGCTTTCCTACCTCAGACCTGGATCCACTTCACAGGGACCTTTTCTGCTAATGCAGTCGCTTGGTGGTTGGAGCACTAGCAGTGAGGAAATTGGAATTCCATTTTGCGTGCGGCTCGAGGAAGGCTGGGTCTGGTCACGGCGCAGGTGTTCCGGGAGGAGAGGAAATGCCCTCGCTGATACAATGAGCAGGCAGTCAGACCTGAGGGGAGTGAGTGAGTGAGCGAGCGGCTGTCCCGGAAGGTCGCACTGGGGTTGCCTCCTGTCGAGATTCTCCCTGTGCTGCCCTCAGCTCTAATGGATGTGGACATAAGTCCCCTTGCTGAGCTACTCAAGGTGTGAGGAGCATTTCTGGTGGAGTCCAGGGCCTCAAGAAGCCTCACAGGCACCACGGAGGAACTGATCTTCACGGTAGGACCCAGGTACCTCAGCAAGGTCTCCGTCTCGGGAGCTGAGTGGGTTTCTCCTCCAGCACCTGCAGGCTGGGCCGCGTCTGAGACGTGGAGGTTGCACTGCCTCTGCGGCTGGCCCTTGTGCCCCGCCGTCCTGGCCTTGCTGTGACTCCCTGCAGAGCACATTCCCATTCCCTCTCTCCTCTGTCGGCCCCAGGGGGACAGGTGAGGGCTCGCAGGACCGCCGAGGGCCCCTCTAGCCGCACCACAGGTGGCCTGAGGGTGCCACGCGGGCAGGAGGTGTGTGGAGCCGTGAGCCTTCCGCCTGTGTTCGGCTCCAGCTGGGACTGTTTTCTCTCTGGAACCTCCTGGCTCTTCCTTCGTACAGCCCGCGTCTCCAGTGCACCGGTAAACAGCAGCGTCCTGGACAGGACGTGTGGGCCGCAGCCCACAGTGGCCAGTGGCCCATGTGAGGACTGGCACTTGATTCCTCTACCCGCACTGGGCTGGCTGATCCCTTTGCTCCGCTTGCTCCTCCCTCGGCTTGGCGCCCAGCCTGTCCTGCAGGAGGAAGAGGGAGGAAGGGCAGAACCAGACCCTCAGCGTAATCTGCTGTTTCTGGGGCATCGCCAGGGGGACTTGGCAGCGCCAAGCCACGTGTCACCACAGTGTCCTGAGTCCATCTCACGGATGAGCCACGGGGCGTCATCGGCAGATCCTGAGGTGGGGTTTCCAGGCATCTCCACACCCAAAAGGGCACACCAGCTCTTTCCTCTTCAGAAGGAAATGTTCCCAATCAGGACAGAGAGAGGAAAAGCAATACAGGAAGCCTGGCAAATGCGGTTGGGAGTGGAGATGAGGCGGCCCACCCCAACCTCTGTGGCAGGCCCACACCTCACGCAGCACCTCGGGGTGTGACGGCAGGTCTGTGCCCGGGGCCTGCCTGTCCCCGTCCTCTCTGCAGCATGGTGATAGGGCTGGGCAGCTTCCCTTCCTTTCCACTCCGTTCCTGGGGAGGGACAAGGACAGCCTTCCTCAGTGTCCTCCCACCACCCCTCAGGTTACTTTGCAAGGGACAGCAGGTGCGACTTGGCAGTCAGCCATGATGCCCTGCTGTTTCTAGGCCAGAGATGAAGGAGGGGTCTGGGCCAGATATCAGCATCTCCAACCTCACCCAACTCCAGCAATCTGTGCTTAACACCGCCAACCCCTCTGGAGATTTCCTGGTTTCAGCCTTGCCATTTCTCATAAAGGTGTGATAGCTGTCAATCAAGCAGTGGGAGTGTGCTGTGCAGCTGCTGTGACAGCTGCCACTACCCGGCTTGCCTCACACATGTTCTGGGAGGTGTCTGTCCTGACCGCAGTGGGCCTGAAGTAGAATCTGATCCAGACCAGTGAGAGGCTGCAGCTGCTCTGTAGGCAGTGCTCGGCACACCCTTCTCGGAGAGCTCTGGCATCATCCCACAGGCCCTGCTCATGTGAAGCCTCACTCTAGTGGTCCTGTAACCTGTTTGTGATTTGTTTCTTGGCTACTTGGGCTTCAGTCTTGTAAATCTGCTTGGGATTCTTATCCTGAGTAGTGTGTATGCTTTAACAAGATGGAGCTATGAGTACTTGAGGCTGAACCCAGAAGTGTACCAGAGTCTGGCATTCCACAAGGCCCAGTGGCAGAGGCCAGACCAGGAACTGGCAGAGTTCGCTGGCGGCACCTACACTAACTGGTGTTGACAGGAAGCAGTAGGCCCAAGGCTGTCACACCACACGCTGTGTGACTGAGAGCACAGCTACTTTGTGCTGCTTCATGATTTCTGTCTGAACTGAACAAAAGAACCCTCAGCTGCTGGGGATTCTCGGGGCCACTGGTAAACCCTGGAAAGCTCCTCTGCACAAGGTACTTCTCAGGGCCTTGTGCCTTGGCTCTTACAAGAACTTACCCAAGTACTAAAGGCAAAGATGAGGCACTGCCAGCAGATGGCTTCATAGCAAGCTGACAGGGTCTTTAGGCCCACCTCCCCTCAGGACCTTATAAAGCTTGTAACTTGGTTCATCAGCCCCCAGACACCCCTGCATGAAAGGACTCTGTGCAGCACTTCCTGGACAAGAGCTTGACGTGCAGTGGCTTTCCAGGGGCTCACAGGTTGGCAGCCAACTTGCCAACTATGGTTGCCACATAGTTCATGCTCCTGTGCCTGCTCTTTCTGGGGGAACCGAGTGTTCCCATTTCCAAGATGAAGCCGCCAGTCCTATGACCAGCCTCACCCTACTGTGAGTGATGTCCTGCCAGTTGATGGCCAAGGGGGCTCAGCAAGCATCACCTGCACTGAGCTTGTCCCCTGAGCTGGGAGTGTCTGGCATGGCTGCTTCTGGGATTCAGAGAAGACATCACTCAGGGCTTCCTTGTTCTCTACTCTGGACCAGATTTCCCAAAGATAGAAGCTAAAGGCCCTTACGATTTTGGTTTAATTTCAGATTTAATTTCTTTTGTACTGAGTGTTAAACCCAGAGTCTTCCCACAACTCTTTTGTTTTGAGACAAGCTTTCATTAAGTCACTGAGTTGCCCAGGCTGGGCTTGAACTTTGTATTCTTCTGCCTCAGCCTCCCACAGAGCTGGGTTTATGGGTGTGAGCCACCATGCTTGTCTTGTACTTAACTTCACTTACAGATTTCTCGAGACCCAGAGGACGAGTGGTGTGGGCCGGATGCCTCTCCTGCACTTTCTGCCCTAACTGTGCTCAGAAGCTCCTGCAGGGAGGGCCGAGTGCCTCTCACGGCTGTCCTCAGGTAAGGGACAGCAGAAGGGAGGGGGTGGGGAGCTGGACAGTGCACAAGGCAGACTGACAGGCAGTTAGTGACTGCACCAAGCTGTTAGTTCCCCTATGGCGGCAGAGAAGCAGGGGCCTTGGGAACCTGGCAACATCTAGTTTGTGGGCTTGAAGGAGGCTGGGCTGATGCTCGGTCTGCTCCAGCTTCTCTGAGATGCAGCCTTTTCTCTGGACCACGTCTATATTCTACCTGGCAGATAGGCAAATGCAAGGAGGTCTGGGGTGCTCTGTGCACCCTGACAGCTTCCCTCTGCTGCAACTGTCTGCTCTCTACTTGTGCCTGCCCCCTCTGTGCTTTTCCCAGCCCCTAGCTGGGTGGCGTCTCTGATTGGAGAAACTTCCAGTTGTATTTCACAGCCTCTGAGGTGCCCTGAGGAGCCCACTGTTCTGTCTGCGCAGGGCAGAGCACAAGTACAGTTCTGTCTTTCAGTTTAAACTCCCTCTCATGGTACCCAGAGCAGCCGGCGTCCCTGCAGCCATGGGTCTGAAGCTGGGGCTGGGCCTTCGGGGAGCAGGGCGCCATTGCTCCACACTGCATTCCACTCAACGACAATTCCACCCACGCAGTGATGCCGTCACTTCACGCCACTGACACCACACCCACGCACCGCTCAGCCCTGGGGCCATCTGGTCACACCCATGGGTGACTGCGGTCCTGTCTGCTCTGCAGATGCGTCCTCCCAGCCATTGCCGGGCTGGGCAGTGGCTGCCCAAGTGCCGGGAGCCCCATTGCGGGCCTGCCCACAGAGCCTGGGGTAGAGCCCTTGTGTTCGTGCCTCTGTGCAGCCACGCACAGCCTGGGCTGACCAGCTTTTGGGGACAATGGTCCCACTTGCTGCTTCCAACCCCTGTTGCCCTCCTGGGCTCTGAGGGCCTTTGTCTCCTGGTGCCAATGTCCTGGCAACGTGAAGGTGCAGATCCTCAGGAGGCCCCAGCCCTGACTCCACCCTGGGCCAGTGTGTATTGGCTCCTGTTTATGAGGCAGGCGACAAAATGCCTTCTGAAAGGGCAAGCAGCTGGCTCACATGTGGCTGCAGAGTAACTGTCCTCAGACATTTCTGAGCGCCTCTCCAAATGTCTTCTCTTCTTGTCTTGTAATCAGAAGCAGCCGTCTCTCCAGAAGGCAGGAGACACCCCGCGCCCATCACCTGTCCTTCCTGGAACACTCAGTCTCTCTGTAGCTCTTTCAGTTGGCACACCTGGGCCTCCTTTGGATTCTGCGTGGAACATCTCCTGCATGGCCCTTTCGTTTCAACAAAGAACACATTGTGGGGCAAAGATGGGGACACCATGGCTGTGCACCCCTTCTCCAGCCCCCGGCCCAGCCCCAGGCCTCCCTGGGGGCCTCATCCTTACCACTGTCCACTACAGAGGTCTTCCACACTGGGTCCCTGTTGTAAGCCTAGAGGACACAAGCTTCCACTTCAGCCTGGCAGGAGGGTGAGTGGAGGGACTACAGCTGGACGCTGGGGCCGGGGCATGGCCCTCCCAGAAGCTGAAGGTCCTGTGTAAGAGCTGAGTACCTGGGCAGCCTTACCCGGGTTGAGGTGCATCTGGAGCTCCAGGCAGCACCAGAGAAATCCACCGTGTAGACAGCCAAGCAATTTGGAATGAATTCATCGTGGAGAGTGGCTCTGGGCTAAGAGACTGGGCTTCTAAAAGACACCTAACACAATGCCTGGCACATGGTAGGCAGCAGATCCAGCCCCAATATTTCTTTGTCTCGCCTGTCATTTGGATCCATCATCCCAGGTGCCACTGGCCTCACCATGGAAAACGCAGTGACCCAGCGAGGGCATTGCCAAGGCGTCGGAGAGTATGATGATAACAAGAAGGCCTAGTGTGAGAGCTACCTAGGGTGAGAGAAAGGTGGGGCTGGAGGGGAGATGGGGCCCAGTTTTCCTAAGCGGATGGGGGACAGCAGAGCCTGCTGATTGCTCTTGGCAGGGTGAAGCACCCACTTCCTGTTCACTGCTAGATGCCTGGCTGTCTCTTGCCCAGGGCTCTCCGGCAGCTCCATCTCCGGGACCTTGTCTCCTGCCCGCCATTCAGGTAATGTACCCTCCCACGTCTCTCCTTGGGTTTCCAAGGGTTGGGAGTGGGGCAGCCAGGGAGGCCCTGATTCCCTGAAGCTCATTATTTTGCTGTGAGATTTTCTTTTCTTTGCTACTCTTGGCTTCGTGAAGTAACTTCCTTTCATTTTGTGTTTGAGAAGCCACTGGCTTCAGAAAGTAAACTGGGGACAAGAAGGCATGGCGACAAGCTTGGAGCTGTGCTGAGGGAAGGACAAACTCTGGGAAGATGCACCACTGGATGGGCGTGACCAGTCAGGCCTAAGGGCTCACCTCATTGGAGAAGCCACCTCCAAGCAGAGCTTGTTTTTTTTTTTTTTTTTCTTTTTGAGACAGTGTCTTGCTTTGTAGTTCTGGCTGGCTCTGAGCTCACTATGTAGTCCATTGCCTTGAACTCAGCATTCCTCCTGCCTCTGCCTCCCGAGTGCTGGGATAGGAGGCGAGAGCCACCACGCCTGGCCAGAGCTTGTTGTTTTAAAAATTGATTTCAAAATGTATTACTAAGAGCCAAAGATAGGCTTCTCAGTGTTCTGCTGGCTCAGAGACTACCGGGTCCAACGAGCGTTCACACCACCTAAGAGGAGGATGGGACTGAACGGCTCCTCTCTGTGCAGCTTTGTAAGGCCTGACCTCAGCTAGGCAGCTGGAGCGCTTTGGCAGAAAATGCTGCCTGCCTCAGGTGCTGGCGGATGGAGGTGACTGGGAAGGAAAGGAGTCTCATGAAGCTCATTTCCCCTCCACCTTTCCTGCCATACAGAGCAGCCTGCTCCCAGCATGCACAGGGATGAGGCCCAGCCCTCCAGGCGGTAGTCTGGGACCAGCCTCTCAGGAGGTCCTCAGACCAGCCACGCGCAGATGGCCTCCACCCTTCTCTGCAGCCTCTGCAAGACGCCTCCCGCAGCTTGTCCTGGCCACAGGCTGCATCCCAGCCCGGCGCTGACCACCCAGGCTCAGGATCAGAGCGACAGCCTTGGGCTGCGCCTCTCATTCTTGCAGACATCTGGGCCGGAGGCTGCACACGGCTGTGAACAATAAGTGGGGTGGGCAGTGGGAACCAACTTCCAGCCCAGACTAAGGCAGACCCAGGGGCCTTTGCCCAAAAAATGTACCCACTGGCTGGGAGCTCAGAGCAGGTGTGTGCTTTCAGGTTACAAAAGATGCCAGGTGTTCCTCTTGGGGATGTGATGGTGGGTTCTGTGGTAGAAGATGCCCGGGGAGCTGGAGAAATGTTGCTTATTCTCATTGTCCCAGCACCTTGGTTGGCACTGAGTAGTCTTCCTGCTGAAAGGGGCAGCAAGGATCTGACATGTGAGCAGGATGGTTGGCACCCCGGGGTCTCTGAGAGGATGATTCTGGAGGGGACTGGCTCGTGAGCTGGTGGCTGACAAGGAGGACTTACTGCTGGTGTGGGCACCATCCAATCAGCGAGGCCCAGAGGGCACCAAAAAGGCAGAGGCAAGAAACGTTTGTTTTCTCTGGGGTCATTCGGTGTTAGGACTCCAGGCTCTCAGTCTAGAGCCCAGCCCTGTTCCCAGCCTTTAGCCTCAGGCCAAGCTCGGCCATCTCCATCACCTGTCTTGGTTCTCCAGGGGGCAGAAGGCCTGGCATGGGTCTTCTTAAGCCTGACTGTCAATTTCCCTGGCAAAGTCCTTCTCTTATCTCCAGGCTTTTGCTTCTATCTCCTTGGAAGACCTTGACTAGAGCAACACCCAGGGATATGACAGGCATTTCCTGTAGAGCAAGCCACAGGTAATGTGACAGGGATGCTTCTGGGAGGCCCAAGGATCTAGTGACAGGTGGCACTTGCTTGGGTGGCCAGGGACCATCCAGGAAACAGGTGTTTCTTATAGGGGAATCTAGAGTATAAGTCAAGCACTTCTGACTGGCAGATCCAGTGGCCGAGGTGTCTGCAACCGAGATCAAGGCCAGTGACAGGCAGTTCTTTGCGGGTGAAAGGCTGTGGTGTTGTGGGATCCAGGGAAGGTATTGGGGTCTCCTGTTGGGTGTGCAGAGTCCACAGCATGAGGTCGGGCTGAGGGGGTGCGGGTGGTGACGGGCATATCCACTGGAGCTCACAGGTGTTTGTACTGAGGGATCCCACACTATATTCATGGGCCTTTTCCTTTTAGATCTCTTTCTCCAAGGATAAGAAACTCCGAGGGGTGACAGACCCTCACCCTGGCTGTGTCAGAGGCCTGGCCTCTGAGTGTGATGCTGGGTGATCTCATGGTTGGCGGGACTTGGGGCTTTCATGATGCCCAGTGTGAGGTCAGGAGTGAGGCCCGGAGGAAACGGCACAGGGACTGTGCTCCTGGCCCTGCCACCACCTAGTGTCAGCCCAGCCTAGACAAACACAAGAACTTCTTCCTACCTGTTTCACCTCCACTTTTAAAGGCCTCATGACAGCCACTCATGTGGTGGACCAAGGTATTGAGCTAAACTATAAGGCACATTGATATGCCTCCCTCCAGGGGCTGTGGCTGCATGCGGAGTGAGGCGCCCATGGGTACTCTCCTGTCTCAGTGGCTCCGTGGTCCACAGGGTACATGGTGGGGTTACCCTGGGCAGTGTGATGTGCACACACATCACTGCTATGCCAGCCTTAGAAGAGACTATGTTGGGCCAGGAGCTGCTTTATGAACTGAGGAACTGGTCTGGGAATGCAGGTCTCACTGTGGAGAGTCGGCCCAGCACTGGGGGCCCTCCCTGAGCGCTCCAGGGGCCCTGCGAGCACTTTAGGAAGAAGAGTCACTACGAGGGTTATGTTTTAGAATGATGGTGTTTGCGGGGTGCCAAGTGGGCCTGCTAGTGCAGGGATAGGGCAAGAACTCACTCAGTCGCCCCTGGCAAGGGTGCACTGAAAGCAAAGCAGCACCTATGACCCAAAGCCTCAGTCAGAGCTTCCAATCACTGTGCAGACCTAGTTATGGAAGAGAAATTGAGAGAAAGGCCTTGTCTGGGGAGGACAGCAAGAGGGTTTTGGATGAAACCATATCGCTGTGGGGCCCCCAAAACAGCGAAGGATGTCAGCTGAGTAGCGCCCTGTAAGAACCTAGCACGCATGGCCTGTTAATTCCCTTGCATTCACAAGTGTTCTAAATACGTGCTCTACACATACACGTTTGCACGGTATGCACTGGCCAAGCTTGAATGGCTGATGCCTCTTCTCTGAGGGAGGATGACAGGATGATGCTTCCATCCTGGCAGATTTGGAAAGTAAGAAAGTACACATGCACGCCTGTGTGCGCCGAAATAAGCGCTGAGCCAGCCCCAGCCCCACCATCCAGCTGTTACTACTTTGTGTGAGAAGCGTTTAGGGAGACGTGAGTGAGCAGTTCTCACCTGAGTTGGCGCCGGACAGGAGCCGGACATGCGCCGCCTGAGCCCAGCGTGTGATGGGTTCTGAGGTCCCGTGCTCCAGATGCCGCTGCATGAGTGAGATCACAGGCTCAGGGCTCAGGGGCTGGATGCAGGCGCCTTCTGCAGGGCACTCACAGACGTGACCTGCCCTCCGGATCATCCCTACATGGAAGACAATTTTTTCTGCAGATTATTCAGTGCAGCGTGCGAGGAAAGACAGAGTTCTATCCCACTGTTGCTCAGAATCATAAAGATGAAATGAGCAGCAGCCATAATAACTATACTGAATGGACTTGACATATTCTGAGAAATTAAAAATAGTTATAGCTGTTAAACATTTAACACAAAGTGAAATTGGGTGTTTTGGGGAAGGAGGTGAGCAGAGCTGGAGGGTGGCAGGACCCTCTGAATGGACAGCGCTGGTAGGATATCTGCCACACGTGACCTCCTGGTACACGCACGTGTGTCAGCTCTCACCTGGTGCTAGTCTTAGTGCATTTCCTTTACATTTTAAAAGTTCTGGGAGAACAAAATATTTCTTCATTTCATTTCATTTGCACACAGTATCTGTACAATTACATGTACAACAAATTATTTTGATGATAATTATTATTTATTCAACTCAGCAATGATTCACAAAGCACCTGGCATATGATTGCCTCTCAAGCCTCACAACTTTAAAATTCCCCGAAAGGCCTGAGCCATGTTGGAACTGAGATTGACACCACAATCGCACAGAGAGATGTGGGCTGTGTGGCACTGGGCGGTCAGCCATGCTGCCTCTGGAGACCCTTCGAGGAGGCCCTCAATCTCCACGGGTGATCACATTCCTACCCTGGGTGTCCTGGCTCTGGACAGGCATTTCCCCCTTATGAATTTAGCTCAAGGATGTAATGTAAAACTTCAGTGCCCATGGCTTCTCTGGCTAACAGCGAGCGATAGCGATCCCTGAAATTCTGAGGATGGGAGCTATAAAGTACTGACTGCTATTACTTCAAGGACAAAGTTGAAATCACTTCTGACACAAAATTTGGCTCTATAAACCTGGTGAGGGTCCGGCTGCAAACCAGGACGGGATCCTCAGATAAGCATGTACCTCAGCCTCAGACACCCAGAGGGGCCCTGGGCCCTGCAATGACACTGGAGTCTCTTCATGGCTTCCCACTCATCCTGGGACCACCAGGGACCTCCCTGTGTGTCTATGGTCTCTGGAGAGCGCCTGCCATTTCCTCCTCCCCTCTCAGCACTCAGTGGGTACCGAGGGTTCAAACTGAAGGTGGAGCTGTGATAAGTGGCAGACCCGCCATCCACTGTCCCCTTTTCCCTCATGGCACAGTGTGCCTCCCGATGCCCACAGACCTGGTGTCCCACTCAATCATCCTCACAGTTCCACAGGAGCAAAGCCAAAGGTGTGAAGGGCATTGGGCCAAAGGAAAGGAAGATAGTGGAATCTGCCAGCCAGAGCAGCTGGGGTGCCCACCTGGGGCATTGGGGTGTACTCTGAGCTATGCTTCTCAGAGAAACTGGGGGACACTCCAGCCTCCACAGTGAAGGCACTTCTTGGATTTCCTTGGGTGCCAGGACTTTCTGACCCATCTTACACCCCAGCATCCTCCCTATCTGAGGGCCAGGAAGGTTGACCAAAGGTCTTTCCTGGTACCAAGTAGCACCTGGATTCTTGGAAACTGGAGGAATGAAGGGGACCAGATTTTCTGTTGGCATACTGCTCTCCACTGTCAAGACGTTGCTTTGTCTTACCACACACACACACACACACACACACATGCACGCACGCACGCACACATGCAAATAGATTTCCTGGTAAAGAGTTCAAAGCAATAAGACTGAGAGGAGCCAAGCCACTTTCTCCTGAAGGAAGCCATTTTATTTATTTTTGGTACATTTTAGATATATATTATGATCACATTCAACATTAAAATTTTGTACCTGTACATGATGTATCTTGATTTTCATTTTTTCCCATTCCTCTGCTCTCCCTACTACCACTTAACTCCTCTCTCTCTCTCTCTCTCTCTCTCTATATATATATATATATATATATGCTTTGTTTCTATATTTTTTTTACTATCAAATTTTTCTTACCCTTCTTTACTTTCCCCTACCCTGCATTTCCCTTTTCCCTTTGAACATTTTCTTTCTGTTTCACAATATCTATCATACATTCTGGACCTCATTTACACCTTTAGTTTCTCACACTAGAGAAACGATATATTTACATGACCATGTCTTGTTTATTTCACTTAGGAGTATGACCTCCAGGTACATCCATCTGAGTATAAATAACTCAAATCTAGCATTCTTTATGGCTAAATAATATTCCATTTTATAGAAAGGCCACATCTATCCAGTCTCCAGTTGATGGACATTTGGGCTATTTCTAAGATTAACTTCTACAAACTGAACTTCTGTAAACATTGGTGGACTTATGTTGCTGTGGTATGATGGTTTTAATATTTTCATGAATATATCCAGCAGGGAAATAGCAGGGTCAAATGGGCCATTTAATTCTAGAATTTTGAAGAATCCCCACACTGATTTCCACAGTGGCTGTACCAGTCTATATTTGCACTAGCAGTGGAGAAGTGTTCCTTTCCCTCCACAGCCCCATCAGGTTGATTGACTTCTTGATAGCAGCCATTCTTTCTGGAGTGAGATGAAATCTCAGTGTTGTTTTCATCTTCATGTCTTTTTTTTAGTTCAGTTCTTTATTGATACATTTTATATACAGCTCACAATCACACTCAACATTGGGGAATTTGTATCAGTATATGACAGAAGTTAATTCTCATTTTTACTCATATCCTTACCCACCCACAACCCCCCGCACCTTATATACATGCTATTTATTTTTCTTTCCAAATCATATTTATTCTTTTCCCTCATTACATTCCTCTGAGACATTCCCTTTGAATATTTCCTATTTTACAAAATCTATCATACATTCTAGAACTCATTTACATCTACAGATTCTCATACCAGAGAAAAGATATGGTATTTACTTATCTGGGATCTATTTATTTCACTTATTAGTGGGTCCTCCAGGTGTATCCTTTTGCACATAAATGAATGAAACTTGTCATTCTTTATGGCAGACTAATACTC
>PVIC010034337.1:0-19646 GCA_004025085.1 Thryonomys swinderianus
TCTGTGGATTCAGTGCTTTCCTTTATGTTTTCTTTTAATTGTTTCAAAGTCCTAAGTCTTACATCATGGTCTTTGATCCAATTTGAATTGATTTTTTCACAGGGTGATAGAGATCTAATTTCAGCCTTCTACATAGGGATATCCAGTTTTTCTATACCATTTGTTAAGAGACTATCTTTTCTCCAATATGTATTTTTGGCTTGTCAAGGTTCAAATGGTTTAATTGCACTGTTTTTTGTTTCTGTGCCCTCTATTTTTTCTTTTTTCTTTTTCTGGAGATAGGGTCTCACTTTGTAGTTCAGGCTGGCCCTGAGCTCACCATGTGGAGCAGGCAACCCTTGAACTCACAGCAATCCTCCTTCCTCTGCCTCCTGAGTGCTGGGATTATAGGCATGAGCCACCAGGTATGTGGTTACAGAGTACCCCTATTAAACTCAGGGGCCTTGTGCTCACAAGGCAGATAGATGCTGGAACCACTGAGCTAAATCCCCAGCCCCTGTGTCCTCTATTTCATTCCATTGGTCTTATGTGTCTATTTCTGTGCTACTACCATCTGTTTCTGTTACTATGAGGAATTGTGGTGTCTCCAGTATTATTTTTTTTCTTAAGACTGCTTTGGCTCCCCTATATTTTTTAAAATCTCCTTATCATGATATATAATGCTCTTTCTACTTCTGAGAAGAATATCATTGAAATTTTGATGGAGATTGCATTGAATTTGTATATTGCTTTTGGTAAAATGGTCATTTTAACAATATCCTGCAATTCAGTAAACATGGGAATTCTTTCCATCTTGTAGTGTCTAATTTGTTTTATAGTGTTCTATAATTTTTATTGTATGAAGTTTTTCACCTCCTTGATTTGGTCAATTCCTAGATATGTTAATGGGGGGCAGGGGTTTTGACTGCTTTCCTAGTTTCTTTCTCAGTTAGTTCATTATTGGCAAAGAGAAAAGCTATTGATATTTAAGTGCTGGTTTTGCATTCTGACTGCTGAATTTTATCATACTTAAGGGAAGAATTAACACCGATCCTCCTTAATCCATGAGAAAGAAAGCAAATGATCACTCCTAAATGCATTCTACACAGCCAATATGATCCTGATACCAAAATCAGAGAAGAGTACAATAAAAAACTAGAGAGCAATAATCTAGTAAACACAGACACCAGTATCTTCAATAAAATACTTACATATCAAATTCAGTAACACATGAAAAGGATCATACACTATGACCAAGTGGATTTCATTTCAGTGATGGAAAATCAAACATATGCTAATCAATAAATGTAATGCACTACACAAATAGAATCCAGGATATCTAATAGATGCAATGAAAGCCTTTGATGAAATCTAACATCCTTTCAGGATACCCACCCTGAAAATACTAGATAAAAAATTTTCTTTCCTCAACATAATAAAAGTGCCATCTGATAAACCCATCACCTACTTCATATTGAATGGAGAAACCTGGAAATATTCCTTCTTAAATTAGGAAGCAGCCAAGGGTGTTCATTTTTACCACTTTTACTCAAAATTTACTTAGAAAGCTTAATCAGAGAAGCTTAATTATATTAAAGAAAGAAATAAAAGGGATACAAGAAGGAAAAGAAAAAGTCAAATGGTCCTTGTTTGCAGATGTGATTCTACAAATAGGAAACTTGAGTCCACAAAAAGACTCTTAGAACTGATACAGTAAACAAAATAACAGTACATAAAATCAACATATAGAAAACAGTGGCTTCCCTGTATTCCAGTAATAAACTCACTGAAAATGAAATCAGGGAAATACAATTCCCAAAAAGTCGAAAAAATATAACATGTCCAGGAACAAACTTAACTGATGAAATGAAAGACCTCTAAAAAGAAAATTATAAAATGCAGAAAAAAGAAACTGGAAAATGCCAAAAGATGGAAAGACCTTCCATGTTCATGGATTGGTATAATTAGTAGTGTTGAAATGACCACATTATCAAAAGTGACCTATCTCAGTACAATCCCCATGAAAACACTAAACACAAAAGTCATTCTTCATAGAAAACTTAAAATTCATGCAGACACACAGAGGACTGAAAATGGCCAAGGGAACTCTGAACAAAAATAGTAATGACGGAGGCATTGCAATACTTGTTATATTTCAAAATATGCTGTAGAGACCTTGCAATAAAAACAGCACAGTGCTGCTATAAAGATATGTGTACTGATGCAATAGAATAGAGGACCCAGCAATAAATACACAAGAAAGACCAAAAACATACATTGGAGACAAGACGGTCTCTTTAGCAAATAGTGCTGGACAAACCAGTAGTGTACATATAAAAGATGGAAACTAAATCCCTATCTCCTATCTTTACAAGAATTAAATTAGAATAGATCAGAGACCTGATTATGATTCTTAAAGTTTTAAAGCTGTCAGAGGAAAAGAGAGGAGAAACACTTTAAGATTTCAGTCCTCCCTGAGAAAGACTCCAGTAGCGCAGAAAACCACAGCAAGAACAAGCTGATGGATTGCATCAGTTTAAAGAGCGTCACAGCAAAGATAACAAAAATCTGAGCAAAGAGACAGCCTTCAGAATGGGAGAAAATCTTTGTCAGTTATTCTTCAGTCAGGAGGTTAGTAAGTAGAAGGTATTTTACAAATCTCAAGAGTAAATTAGCACCAAAAAGGACCAAGTAATCCAATAAATTCCGTTCTGCATTCCCACCAACAGGGAGAAGGGTTCCTTTTTCTCTACAACATCGCCAGCATTTGGTGCTGGCTAGTCTCGAGATAGCAGCCATTTTTTGTGGAGTGAGATGAAATATCAGAGTTGTTTTCATCTGCATCTCTTGAATGGCCAGTGATGTTGAGCATTTCTTCATATACTCCTTAGCTGCTTTTACATCTTCCTCTGAAAGTGTCTGTTCATTTCAGATGCCCATTTTTGAATTGGGTCTTTAAATTTGGGGGGGGGGGCTGATTTTTTAAAGCTCTTTATATATTCTAGATCGTAGCCCTTTGTCTGAGGAACAACTCGTAAAGATTTTTTCCCATATTGTTGGTTGCCTTTTCCTCTGCTGGTGGCTTCTTTTGCTCTACAGAAGCTTTTTAATAAGATGAGATCCCATTTGTTGATTTCCTCTGCTACTTCTTGTGCTACAGAGGTTTTGTTCATAACGTCTTTCCCTAAGCCAGTGTCTTCAATAATACTACCTAACCTGTTTTGCGGCAGGTTTAGAGTTTCTGTTTCTGGTACAACCATCATGGAGATCAGTATGGAGGTTCTTCAAAAAACTAGGATTAAAGGTCCCATGTGACCTGGCTATTACCTCTCTGGGATTACACACAAAAGAATTACAAGATTCATATCACAGTGACACATGTGCACCCATGTTTATAGCAGCTCAGTTCATGATAGCTAAATCTTGGAAACAATCCAAATGCCCATCTACTCTAGTCTGGATAAAGAAGTTGTGGGGTTTTAAAAAATAAAATGGAGTGTTACTCTGCCATAAAGAACGATGAGGTTGAGTCATTTATACTAAAATGTACATACCTTAAGGGCATACTCATAAGTGACATAAATAGGTCACAGTTGTGTAAATATCATATGTGTTCTCTGGTATGAGAAGATGAAGTTGTAAATGAGTTCTAGAATGCATGATCAATGTTGTGAAATAGTAAATATTCAAAGGTAAACAGGGTTTAGGGGTAAGTAATGAGGGAAATGAAAAAACTGATGGTAAAAAAAGGAATCAAAGCTTGTGCATATAGAGGTGTGGGGTTGTAGGGTGGGTAGGGGAATGGGGAAAAATCAGAATTAAATCATGTCACAAACTGGTACAAATTCTCAGTGTAGAGTATAATTGTGATGTGTATATATCATGTACCAATAAATTAAATTAAAAAATGATTTACACCAGACCACCAACAACAAAAATAACACCTACAATGAGATTCCATCTCACTCTAGTCAGAATTACTATTATCAATAAAACAAAACATTGTATATAATTGCAGAGATACAGGGAAGAAAAGACCTTATGTACTGTTGGCGGGGCTATAAATTATTATAGTCACTATGGAAATCACTATGGAGGGTCCTAAAAGTATTAAAAATAAAACTATATAGTTCTATATGAGTGCTATACTAACTATACCACTCTTTGCCATATGCCCAAAGGAATCAGTCAGAATACTGACTGTAATCTCTGTAATCTCATTACGTTAGGTGAAATAAGATCCAGACAAGTATCACAGGTTTTTCTTATTTGTGAAATCTAGAAAGAAGAAAAAAGAGAGCTGACACAAAAGTAGAGAGGGAGTATTAGAAAAGAAAAAGGAGATGGAGGGAGGGAGAAGAGAATTTGGAGAATAGGGGTAGGGGGATATGGCCAAAGCATGTTTTGTGCATATATAAGAATGTTCAGAATGGAACCCATTATTCTGTGCAATTAAGATGCATGACTAAAAAATATTACCTAGTTTCTCAGTGAAAGTGATAAATGTTAGATGTGGGATAGAATTATCAGTGTGTTTGAAGAAAAAACACAAAATTCATGAAAACTTTCTAGAAGAGTCTAGACAAAATTAATTCTCTCCAAGATGAGCAAAAACTGAGAGAATGCTTTATAAAATAAACTCAAAATGGATCAAAGATCCACATATAAGAGCTAAAATTGAAAACGCTCAGAAGAAGAAAAGCACAGTTGTAAAGCTTTTTACTGTATATTAGGCAATATTTTATTATTTTTTCTTTGAATGCACAGACAAAAAGTAGATAAAAAGATACTCTCAGTTAAAAAAGATAACTTCCAGAACACACACACAAAGTGTAAATAATATGCCTGCATCAAAGATACAGTTTATTTATTTATTTTTATAAAGTGTGGAGTTCTCAGTTGTCTTAGCATCATTTATTCAAAAGACCATTCTCTCCCAAATGAAGTGTTAGGTTATCCTGGTTGAAAATCAGTCCTGTAGGTGTGACTTTGCTTTGGGATTTCCACTATCCCTATCACGTGTATCTATGATCTTATCACCAGAAAGTCTTGATTATTATGGTTTTATGGTAATTTTGGAAACTGGACTTGACTCATGGAAGCATGTGGCTTATATGGTGACATATTAGTCTTCATTTGTGTGCCAGTTGAAGAATTTCCCTGCCTTTTTTGGACAAAGAAGTGACATGCGGTAGGATGGCATTTCTGAACTTTGGGTCACCCAAGTATTGTGGCATTTCTGATATACCACTTACCAATGTTTTTCTCAATTTTTCTACCAACTTATTCACTTTATTTTAATGGCAACCCCATGTTAAACTAGTTGTCTTACTTATGAGATCATGGGTTTAATGTCCATATAATAGTTCTTTTTAAAGTACAATGAAATAAATAGGTAATTACGAAAAATAATGATTGTCCACTTAGCACCGACTTGTTTTTAAGGAGGCCTAAGCTGTATGAGAACCCCTTTGAGAGAGAGCATAGCTATTTGGAGATGGTTTTCCTTCTGTGAGGAGTTATTGAAACAGGATTTTAGTTTCCTATCTGTTGATTTTGTGATCCTTGGTGAGTGAGGCAACTTTAATGCCCTTGTATGTCAAACCTAAACAGAATATGTTACCTGTGTTGTCTGTCGTTCATTGAGGACCTCCGGGAAACCATGATCTTGTGATGAGTTGGTCAGGCTGTTCATAACATATGATATGGGCTGCATTCTGTTCCCTAAAAAGATATTTTCAACATGCCTGTGAATGTGACCTTATTTGGAAACTGAATTTTCTCGGATGTAATTATTAAGATGAATTCATCTTGATAGAATCAACTGGTATCTTCAAATCTGATGACTGGTGTCCTTTGAGATGAGTGATATTTTGACACAACGAATCAATGTTTTGGGACCATGTAGGAAGAGAATAGAGATGTGTCTACAGGCATAGAATACCCAGGATTGCTGGTGACTATTGAAACTAAAGGAAGTCAGCAAAGATTTTTTCCCAGAGCCTTTGAAGGCAGGATGACCCCTGGAAAGCTTGAATTCAGACTTCCAGCTTTTGGAAGAAATTTCTGTTGTTCCAAGCTGCCTAGTTTGTGGTAATTTATTATAGAGCCCTAGGGAAAGGACCCATCTACCTTTCCTTGTTTAGCTATTATTTTCACTTTATTTATTGCTGAACCTTAGATCTTAGAAATATTTCTCACACACAGTAAATGCTTCATATTTTTGAATGAATTAATTGATAAGCCTTGTTAAAAATTCACTTCTTGGATTATGAAGAAACCAAGCCCAACAGAGTTGTAGAATATATATAGGTTTGACATTTTACAATTATGAAGCAGGATTCAAATCTCTATATATCCAGTTCTCAAATCTCTGTCCTTGTCACCATCTATTGCAGAACACAGAGTTAAGATGAATGATCTCTTGAGGGTCTTGCGGCTGAGAGCAGTGATTCTATGGATACGGTGCTTAAATCTCATTTGAGAGATATGTACCGAGACTGTGATAAAACCAGAAACCCCTAAGAGAATGAAGTAATAACATCTCACTTTAATTTTACATTCAATAAATATTTAGTGAATACATGCCACATACCAGACCCTATGAGGATTTTAGCCAATGGGTCACTTTGTATTCTTTGTATAGTATTCTTGCCAAGTTAAGTTATTATCATTTTCCTTTTACACAACAAATAAAGCAGACAGAAGTCATGCCATTCGCTGAATGCCATTCCAGAAAGTAGACAACGTGGATTTGATCCAGCCTTGGACATTATAAACCTCAGTTACCTAAGGCTTTTATATGCCTACATGTTCCATCCTTACTTCTAGTCCTAGTGTAACATCTTAGAGCCCAGGAATATACCAGGAATATACACTGTATATTCCTTGTGCTCTAGTCCTCATTTGTATCACATGCCTAATTATCTACAGCTCAGTGCTGCCTGGTTGACTTCTCGGGCTACCATTTTAGCCTGCCAACTTTACACAAAATAGATAAGTCATCTAAGTGGCTTAAGAAGAGGACATAAATGTTGCTCTCTGAGTATTGCAAACAGCTTTTCAAACATTCCCAGGATGATCACATTCTGACCTGGTTGACACTGTCCCATTGCCCTCGACTTTGTTGTCACGTTTAGTCATTTCCATGGGAACCTCTGTGGGTGATTGACAGTGCTGTGTTTTTCTAGACTTTACCTCAGGCACACTGCATCAGAGTACCTCAGGGCAGCACCTTCCCCTCTTGGTGCGTGTGATGCTCCTAGTGTCTGGATTGGCTCCTTCCAGTTCAGTGACCTGTGTTTTCCGCTCTGGCTGACATGTCTCAGCCTTTGAGAATATTTCTTTGGACTTGAGTTGCTCTTTCGTGCTCCCATTGATCACACTGGCACTTAGCCTTCTTACAGCCTTCTATTTCCTCTGTGTGCCTGGAACACTACGGATCGGTTTCTCTTTCACATGCCTGTGAGCTCCTGGGGGTCGAGGGCTTTCACTGTCATATCCCGAGTGCTAATCAGTCTCTGGCGGTTAGCGAGTGATCAGCAATAAAATATAGGGATGCACAGGGCCGGAGATTTAGCTCAGTGGTTCCAGCACCTGCCTCGCAAACCTAAGGTCCTGAGTTCCATTGTGGTAACCACATACAATGCTGGGTGTGGTGATTCACGCCCACCCAGCAGTCAATACCACATACCACAGTGCCAGGCGTGGTGGCTCATGCCTGTCATTCCAGCACTCAGGAGGCAGAGGCAGGAGGATTGCTGAGTTCGAGGCTTGCCTGGGCTCCATAGTGAGCTCAGGGCCAGCCTGAACTACAAAGCAAGACCCTGTCTCAAAAAAAAAAAAAATATATATATATATATATGTATGTATGTATGTATATATGAATGCACAAATAAAAACAGTAGAATTAATGAGCAATTAATATCACTTAATTAGTTAATTTCTACTGAAATTTCTGCCGAGAGCACACTGGGTCAGAATATGTCCTTTATATTTAGCATTAGCATAAAGAGCACATTTTGGCCCCGCCCCATCTGGCCATTCTGTCCTTCGCAGGATCCAAGTTGGGGTAATAGGCAAAGTGTAGCAGAAGGAAGCCACAAGTGCTCAAGTGACTGTTGGTCTTGCTCATTTGATTAAGAAGGTTGCAAACCAGTGAAATCAAGTGGTAATGGCGAACATCCCTTGTCCACTAAACAGCTCCCCACTGAGTTTGGCTCTTCTTGGAATGCATGAAGAAAGCAGGGATAACAACAGCATAATTTTGCAAATCACTATATTTCAAACAAAATCACCCTTTTGATATTCCAAGCGAACTACAAATTAAGGGAGCCAACATCTCTTTTTCATATAATCTGGGATGTTTGCATTTTTCTGATAGAATCTAGCATGCACGGTATTTGTTACACGGCACTTCATAACACATGCTTACAGACTGGCCTTCATACCTGTGCCTGTGGGAAAGGCAGAAAAGATCCTTTCTGGTATCATTCACATTTTACAAAATTGTTGGATGGTTACACAGTGAGCTACCACCTTTGTAGAAATATTTTTGAAGTGTGATAGAAAACACTGTAGAGGCTTTGGTCTTGAGTTCGTCTCTAACAACACAAGTGACCTTAATTAAGACAATTCATAGCACTCTCTTCTTATGCCTCTCTTTTCTCTCATCCTTGTGTTCTTTGCTGCCAGAGGATGGTTAGTTTCGGCTCATTCATCAGCTCATACATTTGTTTGGAGGATTCAAAAGTAAACGAGTATGTATAAAAGACAATCCCTAGTGGAGTCCAGGCCGGGAACTCCAGCACTCTGAGCACCAAAGGCAGGAGGGTGGAAGGGCTGAGCCCAGCCTGGGGACTTAGTGAGACCTGGTTCCAATCAAAAATTAGAAAGGGGTGGAGATATAGCTCAGTGTGAAGACCCTGGGTTCAGTTCGCGGTGTTATACCCCCAAAATGCAAAGGAAGTATAAAATTAAGGGGAATAGAATACGGAACCTGCCAAAAGGCTAGAAATTTCCAAAGAAAATTAATTTGAAAAGATGTAAGTTTCTTCGTACTTACCTAGAATCAGTTAACTGGCTGAAATACAACTCACCTAGCTTCATTATTCCATGACCTAGCTTCAATAATTGTCAAATCTTGAAATTTTTTCATCTGCTCTTTCCACCTCTATTTTAAAAGCCATACTTCTATGTGCCTCCAAAAGACTATGTAAATCTGTAACTGCAATAGCATTATTATAACAAAAATCAGTAGTAACTTATTAAAAGTATCAAATATCAGCATTCAATATATATGCACACTTAATGCGTCCATATTTCACTTGAAGAGGGAATACTTGGTTTGTTCAAATCAAATCTCAAACAATAACCACATACTGCATTTACTTGGAATCCTGCAAGTCTCCTTCAGTCTGTACCCTCCTGTCTTTTGCCACCTACCTTAGCTTCTTTGCAGTTTATTTCTTGGGAAACCTGGTCCCTTATCTTGTACTTTTCCATAATATGAAACTTGCTGATGGTGCTTTCATCATGTTAATGTGTATGATTTTTTTTAAATAAAGGCCTGGTATGATTTAGGCTTTTCGTGTGTATGTGTGCATGTGTGTGTCTGTGAATGTGTGTTAATGTGCAAGGGTCTTTCTTGGGGAGGTGAAATTCCTCCAGTGCCCTACATAAAGAGACACATTGTGCTTATTCCTCTCTTTCGGGGATACTCAGATAGATCGGTTGGTTCAACCCGCAATGGATGGCATTCTCATTGCCAAAATTCACCCCCAATTTTAGATAAACATTTTCTCTCTCAGTCTCAAAGATGCCTTTTAACCACCAACACATAAATCAATATACAAGCATAAACAGTTACTAAATCAACCCATCTATTTTATTCATCACCACTTCACATTTGAAAGCTCTTGCTGTGTTTATTTTCTTTGAACTGAATTTGGGGCTCTGACTAGGAAGCCATAAATCTGGTTTTTGATGAAATATGACTTTGGTGCCTGGCCAGATGGGAAAGACTTGCCTGCTCGTGTTTCTTCTCAGCCTCGCTCTGGTGTGTGCCGAGTTTCCCTCTAGCTCCTTGCCGAGACGGTACGCCGCCGCAGCAGCTTTCACCTTCTGGAAGGTTTCTCCTTCAGTGTTTAATTTTTGATGGACAGTGCATTACCAGGGACACCCGCGTGTGCCAGGCGGCACGGGCAGGATGTGCTGTGACCTGAGGTGGGGCGGGTGGACGAGTTGCCTGACCCGGAGAGCGCCGGCTTCCTCTCACTCTCCCTCGCCACTAGTTAGGCCTGAGCCACTCACAAGGCCGCTGGTCTAATGCGAACGGTGAGAGACTTTGGCTGGAGGGTACTTCTGCATCCCCGTGATAAAAGAACACATAAAACACCCGAGTGCCTGATCATTCTCCCTGTCTGTCAGTGAATCACGTCTAATAGCATCTCCATGCAGTTGGCGCCAATTTGTTCGCGATGGCATCCTTTTCTGCAGGCTTGCTGCTCAGCAGGCCCTGAAGCAATCTATGAATAACTTCCCAACAGATGCTGTTTATGAATTGAAGCAAATGGCTTCCCTGTTTCTCTTTTTTCTCACTTCAATAATTTTCAGTTACATTACGATGAATATTTATAGTCCTGTAGCAGTGCATAAAAATGGAGAACTAGACCTGGGCATTGTTTCATACGTGAGTGCCGTTCTAATGGGTTTGGCTGACTAGTTTTAATAATGTTCTGCCGATGGACTGAGAAGAGGATGCGGATTGTAGATGAGTCGTTTGCATTCACGGTGTGGCCGGGCAGGGCCGCGGTAGTGCCGGGGCCTGTCACTCGTCCGGGGCGCCTTCACCGGCCGGGGCAGCCCCACCCTTACCGTGTCTGTGACCCTCTGTCTGCTTCTGTCGAGTCGTGTCCAATGCTCGACTTCCACGGGGACTCTGTCCTTCGTGGAAGAGCTCATTAGGTTTATTTGACCACTCTCTACAGGTATTACTGCTTGTGATTGAAACAACTATGGCATCAGCAGCTATCGCTTAGCTAACGTGACACGCCATAGATTTAAAATGTAAAAACCTCAAGAGGGCTGTGGGTCCCAATTTCCTAGTCTCTTTTACGGAGAGTCACATTTACTCCCAAAATAGGCTTTTCCAAATGTTTCATATCTCCATGTCCTCTTAAAACAGTACCGAAATGAGAAGACTTACATTTAAAGGCAGCTCCTAAAATTCGTTCTGAGGGAAAATACTCTATCTTCGGTAGCTGTGTCTCGAATAGTTGGTAGGACCTCCTTTGCATTTCCTATTTTACAATAATGAGTTCGTTAACTAGCCTATATTTTCCAAACCATTGACTGTGTCATATTGACCCACATGCAAATAATTGCCTGTTTGGCTATTTGCTTATAAATAAGAGTGTTGAGAATGGTATGTAAATGCGTGTATGTATGCACAGTGAATATGTATTGAAATCTCCCAAAATATTTAAATTGTCCCATTTTCTACTCCTGTATTATGAAATACTCACCAACTACTCAAATAGAACCATATTTGTTATGCATGCAAGCCCACAATATCTTTACCACCTATCATTTGTATGCTATACACAGAAGGTTGTGCTGTAACACAACAGTAAAAAATAAAAAAAGGCAATTTGGAGAGGAGTATGTTTCTTGCTCTAACTGCAGCAGAGGCAAAGAGTGAAAAGACGAAGAAGCATAAACCATAATCTTGAAATATTCAAAACATTAATGAAAAGCCCCAAATTTAATATCTGATCTAGAAATGTTATTTTTAAAGAAACAAGTAAGTATAATGTCTCAAAATGATGATCTTGGTTTGCAAAATATTAAACTATGAATCTTTGGAAAGATTTTTGGGCTGGAGCAAAAAAAACCTATGAATAGATGATAGTTTCTACATTTACTGAACAAGTCACCATTGTATTTTTCTTTTTGTTTTAAATATTAATAGTAATGCATTATGAAAGTAACAAATGTAATAAGTAACACGGGATATTAATGTGACTGTTGTCCCCCACTAAGATAGCTGCAGTTAACCGAAATATGTGTGTGTGATTTTAGGTGGTTTTATGCAAATTCAATTTTCACATTTTTGTATAGGAACCCTTTCCCTGGCGTACTGTATTTTGTTTTACCAGGGGAACTTTCTGGATTATTTTCCTCTTCCTGCTCCTGTTCTGTGATTTTCCTGATTTCCAGTTAGGCAAGTTTTTAAAGTCAATTTATTTTCTTCCATGTTTATTCTTGGGTTACATAGAGTTTTGAGTAAGATATATTTAAAATACAGGAGGAGCCTCTGTGAGGAACCATTGCTTAGCCATAGACTGTTCTTTGTGCTGGCCACAACATCAGGGATCAAGCCCACTTACCAGGCGAGAAGAGCCATACAAATCTGATGTGGGTGTGGAAAGCAGCGTGTGAAATCTGGACATCAGGAAGTGGTTGTTTTAGGGAAAGCATGTGGGTAAGTAAGGAGGAGGAAAATGTGGGTCACAAATGATACGCATAAATTGGGAGCCAAGAAAGTGCCCAGTTGAAAACTTAGCAGCATGAAAAAGAATGATACCAGCAGCATAGGGCCTAGAGCTCGGAGAAGAGAGCTTGTGACGTATAGCGTGTTGATCATGATGTTGATGGCCAAACTATCAGCGCAAGATAATCACTTCTCATGTTTCCTGACAGAGGATTAATACCTAGAATATATACGTAATTCAAAATCTAGTTGCCCACCCAGTAAATGAGTAAATGAATTGAAAACTTCTCAAAGGAAGTACAAATGACAGAAAAGTATGTGAAAAAATGTTCAACACCTTTTGTCAATAGGGGAATGGAAATTAAAACCACAATGAAATTCTGTCCCCCCCCCCCGTCAGAATGATTATCATCAGGAGTACAAATAGTTGGGCATGGTGGTACAGACTTGTATTTCCAGCACTTAGGAGGCTGAAGCAGGAGGACTGCCATGAGTTCAAGGCCAGCCTGGGCTACATAGGAAGTTCAAGGCAGTCTGAACTGCATAGCAAGACCTTGTCTCAAATGCATAAAATAAAAAAAAACAAAGAATAATAAATGCTATAGAGGTTGTGGGGAAAAAGAAACCTTTCTACACTGCTACTGAGAATATCAACTAGTACAGCCATGATAGAAATCAGTGTGAAAGTTCCTCAAAAAAACTAAAAATAGAGATACCATTTGATCTAGCTATACCACTGCTCAGCATGTTTCTGAAAGAATTAAAGTCAGCCTATTATGGAGATACCTGCATAGCAACGTTTATTTCAGCATAATTCACAATAGTTAAATTATGGAACCATCTTGGATATATGTGAACAGATGAGTGGATAAGGAAAATGTAGTGTGTATATATGTGACGGAATATTATTCAGCTGTAAATAAGAAAAGATATGTCATTTGCAGGAAAATGGATGAATTTGGTGATCATTATGTGCAGTGAAATAAGCCAGACTCAGACAAAAATTGTATGTTCTTACTGATATGTAGAATCCAAATAAGACATGACAAGGTAGAAGGGAGACTTTTTTTGTGGTGGTACTGGGGATCAAACTCAGGCCCTTGTGCTTCCAAGGTAGGTGCGGTACCACTTGAGCTAAATCCCCAGCCCCCTGAAGGCAGACTGTTACTAGACAAGAGGAAGACAATAAGGGTGATAGGGGCATAATGATTAGTAATGAGGAGAAGAATATAATCAAAATATGCTTTCAAACCCTCAAATGTGAAACAAGAGAGAAAGGTTGGAAACACAGTGCTTGTGCAGAATGAAGTGATTAATGTATATTATAGGCCTATGTTAATATACCATAATGAAGGACATTAACTTGTATAACCAACATGCACTAATAAAAAAAGATGTGAAAAAGCTTCCCAAAATGCACAGAAAAGAACTATCTCAAATTTCTTTAAAAACCCTTCAGTAATATGTATTCACATCTGAGGAAACTGAGGCCCACAGTTGACACTGACCCTGCGAGGCTTTGGAAGTAGTTCGGTCAGAGTGTGAGGATTTTACTTTTGGGCAATGTCACGTGCGCCCTCTAGAGGAGGGAGTGGGAAAAGCTCACGGATGGAGGAAGCCTCCCTTGGACATCCGGTGCCCCTGAAGAAGATTCGTAGTCCACCTTCCCCACGAGCTCCTTGTTCCCTTTCCCCGCGTAAAAGGCCGTACATATCGCAGGCAGAAACTGAGAGCCGTTTATCTTGCAACCGGTACTGTAGAATATTTGGATCTGTGGGTATCTCTGAAGTCTAGAAAAATAGGCACATGTATCACTATTATTTTTCTCGTATAATGTCATCAAAGAAATCTTTAATTTATAGAACATAAAATACTGTTTTTGTTTCCAACTTTATGATACCTTCTAGGGACCACTTGACGATATGGATGATTTTTCTCCTTAGAAGTATGCTCTGATTAGATGCGTTGTTAAATATATTGTTCTTGATTCTCACCTACAGGACTGAATTACTGTGGTTTTGTGAGTGCAGCACTGGGGATTGAACCCGGGGCGTTGTTCACTCCTAGAATCCCTCTATCAGCAGCCCGCACAGCCAGCCCCGGCTCTGTTTTTTTGACTTCTGGCTGTTCTTATCCATTCTCATCTGTCCTGACCTATTATCCCCAGACCTCCCTTTGTCTGTCTGTCTCTCCACTTCACTGATAAATAATATTTATTTGCTAAATAATCTAAGATGGTTTCCAGAGCAACGCAAAACTTATTCTGATGTGGTGCGATAAATGCTGGGATAAGTCAAGGTAGTTACACGTAGCTGTGGCAGGATAGCGTGGTTGTTGTTGATGCTGGAGTTGTAGAAAAACACAGATCTGAGGATAAAGGAAACTGGCAGATGACATGCACAGGAGTGATATAAGACCAAGAAGTGCAAAGAAGATCTTTTCAGACTGGAGGAAAGATCACGGCTGATATGGTCTTGTGCTGATTGGTGCCAGGATGTAACAGCTAAGTGGGAAAGCCTGGGGAGATGGAGAGGGCACAAAGATGGCATCAGAGACAGGACTGAAGGGTAATCTGGGAGGCTGGAGCCTGATTTCAAAAGAGTTTGGCTGGGCGTGGTGGCTCACGCCTGTCATCCCAGCACTCGGGGGGCAGAGGCAGGAGGATTGCTGAGTTCGAGGCTTGCCTGGGGTACATGGTGAGCTCAGGGCCAGCCTGAACTACAAAGCGAGACCCTGTCTCAAAAAAAAAAAAAAGGGTTTAGAAGCATCTTGGGTTCCAGTATTCTGAGGGCAATGAAAAGTCAAGATGAGGTTTTCATTAGGGGAAAAATGACTGAACTTAGCCTGGCAGACTCTCTGGGAAGCTCAGTGAAGGCAGAAAGACCACTGCGAGTGCTGCTGTGGTCCGCTGTGGGCTGACAAGGCCTCAACTGAGGGAGTCAGGATAACAGCCAGACAGACATCTGTGCTGCGCTCCGGTGCTTTTCTCAACGTGAGACTCCTGTTGCTTTGCAATACGGAAGAGAAACCTCAGCACCTCGGGTCAATTCCATACCGTATGTGGAGAAATGGTAGATTGGCCCATGTTTTTCTTTTACTTAGCATAAATATAAATTAGAACACTTTGAGGTAACATAAACTAAAAATTGTATTATTGGCAACAGTTAGACGGTAAAACATTAATACAACCTGGCAACGCTGTCTTAAATTATTTTAGATTACGTGTAAAACTTACATTATTTTTACTCACCAAATTCAATAGCGAGAGGTTAGATGTGGTGAAAAATGACTGTGGCCCCAGTCATCAAAAAACCATGCATTTTTAAAAAGTATATTTTAAACAGCACAGAAAGTAACTAATAGTAATTTCTCATGGAAATTACTTTTTTTTTTTTTCTTTTGGTCCCTGGACAAAGAGTTCAGAGTCGATCCAAACCCGGTCAATATCAACTCTAATGTAAACCGTAATTAAGGACTATAAATAGCTTCTTGAATGATGTTAAATAATGCACTTACAAAAATAGAAGTCCAACGTTATACTTCCAAACTAAACCAAGGGTATGTACAAGATGTACGCTAGTGACTTTGTTGCTATTCATTGCAAGATTTTGTGGCTGCCCGCAAGCGACTCCAGATACCAACTCGAGGATCAGGTTGCTGTTGATAGAATCACCTGTTTCTGACATTGCGCTAGGATAGGGTGCGCAAGGAGACCCCACAAGGAGTGTGGAAGACTGGTGGACATCTCACAAGCGTTATGAAAAGGGTCCAAGTCCCGATCTGTAAGAATTCATTTAAACCAAGAGCAGGAGCGTGGCCTCTTTCTGAGTGTTATGGTCTGAATCGAGCTGTCCCCAGGAGCCTCCGGTGCTCATAGGTGAGACTTTGGGGAGCAGCTGGAGCATGTTTGTGTGTGACACCGGGACTGAGGTGGCGGGATAACTAAATAAGCTTGGTCCAGTTCTGGGTGTGGACAATGGGAAGGCCCCTCGGGAGCTTCTAACCCAAAAGGCTAGTACCCCGGATGAGGCGAGTGGGAAGTGGGGTACCTGCTGCTGCCTCATTGCCACTTCCCGCCTGACCTGCCCAGGACCCTCTCTCCCCGCCGTGCCTGTCTCCCACGGTTCCCTTCCTTCCTGGCACCAGCAGACTGCACTGAAACCCTCTACATGCTGTCAGCTAAAATGAACTTTTCCTCCTTCAACTTGTGGGTGTTGGGGATTTTGTCTCAGCAAGAAGAAAAGTAAGACACAGAGCAAGGTTTTTAGGAGAAATTGCGGGGAATCAAAGCTTAGAATAATTTTGGATAACATGCCCCCCCAGAAGCACCACCACTTGGGAAGCAGACAGAGCTGTCACGGTGCACGTTCGTGGAGGCGGTGCCATCGTGTGCCAGGGGGCGCCACTCACGCTGGGAAGGAGCCGTTCCCAGAGCGCGCAGTACAAAGGAAGGGAAAATACTCTTACGCTCCCACTTTGCAAATCTGCCATGAAGATGAGCTTGTTTGCACAGAGGCTGAACACGTCGAAGAAATGTCGTTGTGTCACGGACTTCGTATTGAAGGAAGAACAAAAACAATCCTTTTGAGCTTTTTATTTCCAAGGATTGTTCTGGTCATTGACACACTCTCATGTTGTCAACTCATTAAACAATGAGTTGTTTAATGTTTTATATCTTGAAAGTGCTTTCTGGTTAATATAGAAAAATTGTAGAGCTATGGTGTATATTATTAAAGAGCACAAATTTAAATTGATCGCTATAGCTTGCCCTACTTAAAGAAAATTTCTGTTTTGTATCAACAGCTGTTTGTTTTGAATCTCTCTGTTCAGTAGGTTCATGTTGAAAGGGATCTCCATATCTAATACAGACACAAAGACATCATTGTCTTCAAACCTGATTCTGTATCATATCTGCATGTCTGTCTCTGAGTTTCCCCGTACAAATGGCGTTGGGGCTTTTTGTGTTCTGTAGTCCTGTGGGGACGCTGAGGCATCTGTGGCTCAGACTTTCTGACTACAAAGGAGTTTCTGCTACAGCCTGGTGAGAGCTGGCAAGACTTGCCTTGTGAGGATTGAGTGAGAGGGTCTTTGTGCTGTTGCTGGTCAGGTTAACATTCCCTAGTTCTTTGCTTTACTCGCATCAGTGCTGGTTAAAACAGACAGAATATTTCAACCCCCAGGATTCTTTGTCTTTCCTTCCCTCCTCCTGCTTATAGAGGAAGGAGATGCTGTTGACAAACTGGTTATTTCACTTCTATTTTATTTCTAGCTCTAATGAAGCTGATGCTGAGAACTTCAGATAAGCATACTGCTGTACCCTAGCAGTTTAAATATGTTATCTTATTGATTTTATGGAGGAACCATCTAAGACGAGGCTCTAATATTCTTCCCCTTTCAGGTGAGCGAATTGAGGCTGGAGATGCTTTTGCTCAAGACTGAAAATCTAATGTTTAATCCAAGAATGGTGGGGCCTTAAGATTCTTACTGCAATTAGGTGCACTAGGTGATTTCCCTTCTGTGAGGACACTTTGTCATCTATAAAATGAGAAGTTAACAGTAGGATAATTCTAGGTCTTCTTCCTGGATGCAGTGTCTTCATTCTGTGGAATATAACTCAGTTTAATTAGTGTCGGCGGGGGGGCTTATCCCTCCCAAGATGTGTGTTTAATAAATCAGCAAGCATTGGAGGTAAGAACTTGGGAAACATGATTCTACAATGTGCCTGATGTTCTGTCTTTCTATCCAAAAGTTAAACATCAAAGTCTTTTCAAAGAGGCACATGATGAAATTGGGAGGCCTTACATTTTATTCAAACAATTTCCAGGGAAGGCTTACTATTGGCTGTAGGGCCATAATCAGAGTAAACTAAGAATCAGCTAAAAGTTCATTTTGAAATAACACCTGTTGCACGTAGCCTGCCGTGCATGTGGGGGGAGGGGGTTGTCTCTTTGCTAACTCAGTTAAGAGCACCACAAGTGCTAACTACATTTCTCTGGGTTTTCTCCCAGCACGACATGACTCAGCCAGAAATAGCACGATAATATCGCAGATGTTCCTTTGCTCGGATAGCTGGTTATTGCTTATCTAAATGATATTTTAATACAAATACACAACTGTTCACCCTGTTTTATGGCTGTCAGAATTTTGCTTCCCATTTAACAAATGGATGTTTATGAGCAGATGTATCATTGACTCAGATTTACTTTTCCCCTCATTACATTACACGGAGAGTCTAAATGTTGGGAGAGGATATTTGCCACATCTGCACGGATGGACCGCTCTACCCACGGGTGGCTCGTTGGCTCCAGTCGGCTGTCAGCCAGCAGCTAACAGGCCTGGTGCACGGTTCATTCTCTATTGTTACGACCAAAAGATCAAAATTTTCTTCCAGGATCTCAAGCCAACATTTCCTCCGTTCTTGACAACTCTAGTTAATATTAGAAATTTCTCTCAGGGATGTTTCCAAAATATCAAAACAGATTCCTGATGTATCAGTCACTTTTCAGTTGTTGAGACAAAATACCCAGTTTGAAGGAGGAGAAGTTTGCTTGCACTTCAGAGGTTTCTGTGCACAGAGACTTGGAAATCCTGGGCCTTTGCTGGTGCTTTTCTTTACTGGGCTTGGTCTGTTTTCTTCCTTTCTCTTTCTGACCTCTCCTCACTCCCTGGTCTCTGGACCAAACCAGGGAATAGCACTGTGTCCTGGGGTCCTGGGCAGTGCGCCTGCCTGACCCTGGCCCGGCAGACTTCTACAAGGGAAACAGACACTCAAGACGGGCACCTCTCTTTCCAGGGTTCGATGCTTCCTGTCACTTTGTCCTGTGTCCTAATTCAGCTGTCTCCAACATTTTTTTTTTTTTTTGAAACAGGGTCTCGCTCTGTAGCTCAGGCTGGCCCTGAGCTCACTATGTAGCCCAGGCAAGCCTCGAACTCAGCAATCCTCCTGTCTCTGCCTCCCAAGTGCTGGGATGACAGGAGTGAGCCACCACGCCCGGCAGTCTCCAACATTTTTGGTAACAGCGACCGGTTTCGTGGAAGATAATGTTTTGCATGAGACAAGGAGCGGGGGTGGTTTTAGCATTCAAATCTCATACAGAAGATCTCTGAGTTAGATCTCTGAGTTCACGGTTCGCAGTAGAACTCTTATTCCTGTGAGCATCCATTGCATCTAGTC
>PVIC010034338.1:0-19660 GCA_004025085.1 Thryonomys swinderianus
TAGATTCTAGATCAGTTATAGTATATATATTTCTGGTGGAAAAGTAGAATGAAAAGCCATGGATAATTTTACAGTACTTTAAAAATTAATGTATAATGATTATACTATCCAGCATTTCCCTTCTGCATATTTATAGAAAAGGATGTATTTTCCTACAAAATCCTGTACATGATTGTCATGACAGCTATTTATAACAGATCCAAACTGAAAACAGCACAGATAATTTTCAGTGGGTGAATGGTTAAGTAACAATAGAATATTCCATAACAAAGAATCAAACAATACACACAACAAACGATGAATTTCCAGAGACATTTTCTGGGTGAAAATAGAAATCATAAAAAGTGACACACTGTTTGATTCCACTTATACAAATTTAAGAGCTGACAGTTTTAGGAATTGACAAAAGATGAGTGGTGGCCATAGATTAAGGGGAGGATAGAATGAGAAGGAAGGTTTATGGATATAAAATAGCAGTCTGGTAGGCCTTTGTGTTAGCAAAAATGTCCTGTATCTGAACTGTCTCAATGTTAACATCATGGTTGTAACATTGTGCTATAATTTTGCAAGATGACACCATTGGGGAAAATGGAATAAAAATACATACAAAATGTCAGGTGTGGTGGCTCACACCTGTATTCCTGACACTCAGGAGGCAGAGGCAGGAAGGTTACTGTGAGTTTGAGGCTTGCCTGAGCTCAGTGAGCTCAGGGTGATCCTGAACTGCAAAGTGAGACCCTGTCTCAGAAAACTTAAATAAAAATACATACAAATAATCTATTTGTTTTACAAATACATACAAGTTTGCAATACCCTCAAAATTAAAAGGTCAAATTTAAAAATTTAATTGTCATGAAAATATACAATATCTGACATGACAAAACACTGGAAAGCAAAATAAAGTGAGTTTTCTTAACAAAACAAAATCCTCATTTGTGACTATACACTGAGTTCCCTGTGCTAAGCTAGAAAGCCATGTGAATGTGAGTATGAATTTGAGGAAACAAGACTCCTGCTAAGAATTTAGAGGGTATATTTTAAGTTCTCAAAGTAGATAGGCAGATATGACCCCAACCAAAATCTTCCTATATGAATATTATCACCAAAGATATGCTCATAGTTATGGATCTGTTCTCTTTTATGAACTTATCATATTCTGAAGCTCAAAATAAAATGCAATACAGTAATTTAATCAACTTGGTCATTATGTAAGTACTTAGACCACCTCACTTAGTAACAAATTATGTCAAGTAGCATTAGAAGTATGTCCTTTACTCAAATTTAGTAAAACAATTCATTCTGAGAATGAAATTCAATGTTTGAGCTCTATTAAACATTTCAAATGTTACTGGAAATATTGACATTAAGTGTATTGTTAGGTGAAAGAATAAATAATTACATTAATGTTATTCAGATGAAAGCCTGCAGTCTGAAAGAAGATAATGATAAATAAATGCAAAGAGTTAGAGATGCTGAAGTATAATAGAAGTACTTAATTCAAAATATCTATCAACTCAAGCTTTTTAAAAACATCTTTTGATCTGTAACCACTGAAATAGTTTAGGATTAGTGATGCTCCTGAACTCACCTTGCCATGTACTCTTAGCACTTTCCTTTGGTCTCTAATCTTAATTTCTATTTCAAGGAACTCAGGACCTCTGGAGAACTGAGTGATGCTTTGTCTGAAGAAGAAATAGTACAGGTGAATCTGCAATAACTTTTGTTACAGAAGAAAAGGCCTTTTTAAAAATTAATAAAGTAATGTCAAAGGGTCTTAGAAATAAGCCATAGTTGTAAGAATATCAGCAACATACTGGGGAGAGAAAAATACAAATAATCCTGTTTAATTCTGTTTTTTCCTTTTTTACAATCAAAATTTTTATGTATGGGAGGTGGGGGGGTTGAAGGAAGGACAGGGCAGTGGGAAAGAATAAGAATCAAGACATATTATATACAAGTATAAATTTCCAATGAGGATTGTGATCATAATGTATTCCTAAAATGTACTAATAAACTCAATGTATTAGAAAAATTAATCCTGTTTAAAACCCAGGAGTTCATTATTATCCTCAAAAGTGTGAAGTAAGGAGAGTACAAATTATCCAAAACTTATTTTGTTAAAATATTTAACTTAAACCCAAACTAGTCTATGAAAAAGAGAAACTAACTAAATGGTATCTAAATGAAGTAATCAGATAAATTCAAAAGTTAAGATATCTCTGGAAATAAATAAATATCAGTGTCTTGAAGAAACTTTTATCTATACTCCCATATTCAGGCAGCATTCACAATATCAAATGCAGAGATGACCTGCATGTCTGTTAATGGGTTCATGGTAAACAACTAAAAAATGAATAGTAGATGTGTGGTGTGTGGCTACGTGTTCCGTATAACAACATCTAAGTCAGGTGAAGCTTTTGGATCTTTGAAAAACACAAATAGCCCAAGGCAGCATGTGTGTCACAGATTCACCACCACTGACCTAAGTCACTGACATTGGCAGTCCTATATGATCACATCATTTGGTGCCCTTGCTGCCATCTTAGTGTGGGTTAGTGTACTCCATGACATTTGCATGAAATTACCAAACAGTGCATTTTCCAGAATATATCTCTGTTGTTCAGCAATGCATCACACACACACACACACACACACACACACACAGTTCATTCATTATATAAAATAATGGTTAGCCATTTAAAAACAATGAAATACTGCCTTTGCGACAACATAGAATGAAACTGGGATTAACAATCCCTGTGGAGCAATGTTAAGATATGGGACCTCTAGACAGGGCGATGCCCTCTGAATGGAATTGGTGCCTTAGAAGAAGTCTGGACTGGTGGTGGAGAACCTATGGTGCACACATCGCAAAAGGCTGTTTGCACCACTGAAAGCTCTAAAAGGTTTGCCATCATTGACTAGCACTCTCATAAACTCAGTCCTTTGAGTCTTCCGTTCTTTCACCATGTGAGAATCCAGCCACAAAGTCCTCAGCAGACACAAAATGCTAAAGCCTTCATCTTGAACATCAGCCTCTCAGACTGTAAGAAATATATTTTGGTTCTTTATAATTTTCCCAGTCTATGGTATTTTGTTATAGCAACTGGAATATACCAATGTAAAGGGTTATAGTTACAAATCTTCCAAGGTCTGCAGGTCCCTTTGAGGAAATAACTGATGCTGTTGTAAGTCTCCACAGAAAACACATGCTCTCAAATCTTCTCACCAAAGATCAAGGCACTCACAACATTTATACATAAAACTTGGAGAAAGGATCTGTAGAATCAAGAAGCTCACAAAAATGAAATCTTTCCTGTTTTGGATTTTTATATTTATTAGTACATGTTTGCCTTATACAATGATTACATTTGTTGGCTAAAGTTAGTATGTGTACATAATGCATCTTAATTCTTTTTTCCTCCCTTCCTTCATCCCTTCATCTCTTGGTTCCTTACCCATTTGAAAAAAAAAACTATCTCCCTACTTTCTATTGACTATCTTTTATATTGTTCTTTAGTTATATTTTATGTTTCTCATATAAAAGAAACCATGCAGTGTTTAAGCTTATAAGTCTAATTTCTATAACTTAATATTATGGAAAGAAGAAAGGGAAAAAATATCCACAGCTTAACATTTTATATAAAGGATTCAAGTGTATATTTTTATAGTACAACTGCTCTTTTACATCCAAGCCCATGTAAATATTAGTAATAATCCCCTAGTAACATAAATGTGGTGCTTCCTACTGTCTTCCTCCTGCTTGTGGGTTTAAGAAAAACTGATAGGCAAAAAGCCTTATATTATTACCATGTACTTCCACTTCTTTATTTTGCAAGTGAGAAAAATGAGACCTAGGAAGTGATCTCCTCAAGGTAACATTGTTAGTTAATAGCAGAGTCATATTTTAGGGCTCTTAGGCCAAAGCCAATAGAGCATGTTTTCTCTCTAGGAAAAGGAAAGCCAGTTTTCACAGGCCTCTTTCCCACTGTCAATGGTCTATGTCACAGTTGTTAAAGGTAGAAACATTTGGGGTCTGTTTGTATTGCTTCTCAGATTTGTAGAAATGTCTTACTGGAGGATTGCATATATGAGAGCTAAGGTTAATAGCATCCATAGGGTGCAGTGTAGAAATTAGTATCAGTGAAATGGACAGGATCTCTGGTTGTGCCCAAAGAATCTGCTTGTGAAGCCATGCCAGCAGGCTGGTTTTGAGAGGCTATACTGGTTGGCTATTGCATCCTTGCTGAACTTATTTTACTGACTTGAAATTGGAGCTTCAGGCTTGCAGACTTGGAAGCAAGAGGTGTCTGTCAGCATTCCCAGTAATTTCATCTAAGGGATGTTACGTATTAACCAGATTTTTCAGACTGAAACACAGCATCAGAAAGCCAATCTGTTAAATTACAATGAGATAGGCACTGCAGAATCTGCCCTCCAGGAAAATTTAGAAACAAAGCCAAATCCTAAGAAGAAAGTTGTTTCTGAACTTTAAATCCAAATAAGATGAGTTACAGGAACTAAAACAGTCTAAATTATTCACCTCACAGTAGGGGTAGTATTGCCTACGGAAACTAGAAGGCTTACACTGCATTCTCTCTTTCTGCATTGTAATAGAATCCCTAAAGTTTTATTCTCTACTTTAGGCAAATTCCAAGAAAGGTCAGATCTTTTGCTTTAACCTTTAAATTCAATCAAAAGGTAGATGTATAACGTGTCCATGGTAAACTCTACTTGTGTAGAGCCTTGTCTATGACATCAACAAAGTGGCAGAACAGGAGGTCAACAGTGTATATCCTCCACAAGAATTCTGTACCTATCCACAGACTAAAGCCTATTTGTGGAAGCACTGGTTCAGGTGGAGGTTCAGCGGAACCCAGATTCTAAGGAGTGCCATTTAAAGAGCATAGATCAGAAACAAATGGTCACAGTCCACTATTGTGTCCCAGACTCAGACTTGGAAACATCTGCATGCCATGAGAGCCTGGCTACCGCTGTGTTTAGTGCTCAAATTCCCAGATAGTGCCTGGGCCAATTTATGTTGCTCCCCAGAAAGAATGTCCTAATTTTGTCCTAATCCTGGGAACCACATGGGCTTCATCACTCTTTTTATTCTTGTAGAATTCAGCAGTAAAGCCATCAGGACCAGGGCTTTTTTTTGTTGGTAAGTTTTTTACTACAGTTTCAATTCCACATATTGATATTGGTGTGTTTAACATTTTTATATCTTTTTTGTTCAACTTTGGAAGTTCATATGAGTCTAGGAATCTATCCACTTCCTCTATGTTTTCCGTCTTACTTGAGTACAGGTTCCCAAAGTAGGTGTTTATTGTCCTCTGGATTTCCACTGGATCTGTGGTGATTTCCCCTTTTTCATTCCTGATTGCATGAATTTGAGGATTTTTGATAAGTTTGACTAAAGTTTGTTAATTTTGCTTATCTTTTAAAAGGACCCACTCTTTGATTCATTGATTTTTTTTATATCATTCTCTTAGTTTCCATCACATTAGCTTCTGCTCTAATCCTTCTAATTTTCTCACTGGCATGTGCTTTGGGTTTGTCTTGCTCCTTTTATTCTACTAGCTTGATGGTCAGCCTTACATTGTTTATTTGAACTTGCTCTGTTTTTCTGGTGTAAGTGTTCACTGCTATGAATTTCTCTCATAGAACTGTTTTCATTGTACCCCATAAATTTCTGTGTGCTTATTGGCGTTAACCTTTAATTATAGGAACTGTTTAATTTTTATTCTTTAATTTATCCTGTTTAATTTATCCTTTAACTATAGCAACTATTTAATTTGTTCTGTTTAATCTCTTCTGGTTGTTCAGCAGAGTGTTGTTCAGTTTCCATGTGTCTGTGAGGTTCTTAGAACTTCTTTTGCCAATGAACTCTGATTTCAAGGCACTGTGATCTCTCAGTATCAATAGGATAATTCAGTTCCTTTGCATTTACTTAAACATGCTCTATGAACTAGCATCTGGCTTATTTTGGAGCATGACCATTCGACAGCATGACCATTTTACCAGTATCAATTCTATTGATCGTGAACTTGGGAGGACTTTCCATCTTCTGGTATTTTCTTCAAGTTCCTTCTCCAAAGTTCTTCATTCTTTATTGTGGAATCTTTTCATCTTTAACTGTCTTGGTCAGGTTCATGCCTAGGTATTTTATTTTTAAAATATTGCAAATGGAATCTCTCTCTCTCTCATACTCTCTGTCTCCAATCAATGTGGTGATGATATGCTGAGAACATTTTTTTTGTACTCATGAGATTTCTTTTCTCCCTGTAACCATAGAATCCCATCTGTCCTCACTAAAGATGATTTGTGGAAGACAGTACAACAAAATAGATCACATGCTACATATAGCATGATTGCATCATGAAGCATTCAATAGAAGATAGCTGGGAGAAGTGTTCTGAGATTGAATAAAATTTCTAAATGGAAAGACCATATTGATGGAAAACAAATTAATGTTCATTTTTCTTGAGGTGGGAGAAATGTAAAATTAGTCATGAGTAGGTGACTCTAAAATAGAAAGCATGAAAAAATTCTTCCCATATGTAAACAGGAAAATTGGAAGTCTGGACACTATTAAGACTATATGTGTACACTGACTGAAAACTAAAGAAAAATCTAAAAATTTCTTTATATTGATTTTCCTAATCTTTGTTGATAAATATCTCTATATTATAGACAGAGTTTTATCATAATTTGTCTAACAAATAGTTTTATAGGTAAAGGGTTTTTCTTCAGTGGCTCACATAACCTAGGGACTGCCACTCCTGAGATATTTTTCATTATTACCAAATGTTTATCATTTAATGAAATATTACCTATTATGTTGAATATTCCTGACTTTTGTTACAGAATTTACTTCAATTTTCCATGAATAACGTGTGTCTCCTAAGTAGTTTCCCATCAAGATAGCAAACTACACACATGAGCCATATCATATTTCAATCCTTAAGGACCAAGACTTTTATAGGATAAAATTTCAGTGGTAACTTCAGAGTACATATATTTTCCCTGTTCCTCCAAATAAGTACAAGTAGAAACTCTGGACATATATACAAGACAAACTAGAATATTCTGGAAGGTGGACTTAAAAAGTCAGGTGAGCCAAGAATATCTGAATCTTGAGAATGACATGGTGGTAGGTGTATCAGTATTTACTAGAGAAAGAGATAGAATACAAAATATATAAATATTCCCAAGATTGGCTTACAATGGCCACCTCTAGAGTCAGAAGGAAAAAAAGTCCAGAGGGTGTCTCTGTACACTGGAGACCAAAAGATTTAATCAAAGATCTGGAGCTTACTGCAGTGTCTGGTACAAGTTTGTATCTGGAGGCCAATAGGTCTGCTGTAGAAGGTTGAAGAATCTACCCCAGAAGGCTGAAGAGTCTATGCCAGAAACTGAAGAGTATGCACTGGAAGGCTGAAAGAGAAGCCAGGAGCTGATGTCAAAGGTGAAGACTGGAGCTCCACTGAAGCAACAGAGGCAGATCTGTCCTTCCTCATTAGCCCCTTATCCTATCCAGCTGGTGAGGTGGGACCTCCACACCCTAGGGTGAGGAACTGTTGAGCAATTTAGTTAAGTTTCTCTTAACTGATTTCTCAAGTTCACATGATCAATAACAATCACAGTGAATTTCCTGGGTTTTGTTTTTGTACTAGACATTCTACACATGGTGTTAAGAATGGAGCAATCAAAAAATTCCTCAAAAAGTCTGCTTCCTAGAGTTCAGAGACCAAGAAAGAGGCAGCTTAGCAACAGAAAAGTCTTAAACACTAACTACCTAAACACCAGAAAGCACTGTGCACCTACCTCTTCCATTCCCATCCCCAAGCAGGAAGTGAATATGTTCAACTTTGCAAAGCTACAGCTCTTCTCTCTTGGGGGAAGGCCAAGAGTGAGGCAAGTTTCATTCCCTGCCAATATCTTCTCATCCCTGCAGGTGAGTGTCAGAGTATCCTCAGTGGAGAGTCAGGGCTTTCACTATTGCACACAGTAATGACAATGTTCTATTGTGATGTGAGTGAAGACCACACAGTTCAAACTTCCAACTCCATCTGGCAATAAGGATATACTTCTGCTTCTATCTATAAATAACTAAGTAGGACCTCATAGTCTCTTGGTCAGGAATTATTTTAAAAAATCTATACTCCCACAACATAATTCTCTAAAGCTCAGATTTCAAAGAAATAAGCCTTCATACCAATAACCAGAAAAGTCTCAAACTGAGTGAATAAAGACAGTAGACACCAACTTCATGTTGACACAGGCATTAGAATTATCTGACAAGAGTTTTGATGAGCCATGAAGAAGGTGTCTTTGTGAGCAATTGCAAACACTTGAAACAAAATACTGGAAAGCTTAAAAAATGATACAAAAAGACTAAAAATTTATAAAGAACAAATAGAAATTTTCATATTAAAAATACAATATTTGGCATTAAAAGTGCAGCAGATATGTTCTCGAGAGCACAGATAAAAGAATGAATGAGTTACAAATTAAAACAATGCAAATTACCCAAACTGAGAAGCAAATTAAAAAGTGGACAAAGAAAGGAGCATAGACTGAGGCACATATAGGATTTTAATAAAAGATCTAATATTCATGTCTCTAGAGACTTCAAATAAGAGGAGAATGCAGGAGAACTGAAAAAGCACTGGAAGAAATAGTTGCTGAAAGCTTCTGAAATTTAGCAACACCCTCAAAACTAAACAGTCGATAAGCTGAGTACACACTATTTAGTGATAAGTTAAACTCGAAAAATCAATTCCAAGCACATATTACACTTAAACTTTTGAACATTAAAATGAACAAAATCACAAAAAATAAACCTTTTCTCCCTAGAAAAATAGCTTTAATGTCAGCAAATTTCTTCACAGAAATGGAAACCATGAAAACTACCAGACAGTCTTTGGATGGCATGATCAGCTCACCTTTTTGCTCCTTTTCTTGATATGGTTCTCTGAATCACTAGTGAATGCATTGGGAATCCTGTAGTGGAAGGGAGCTACCTGACATAGCCAGGACCCTATTCTTGTCCCTCTTTACAGCAGGATGCTCTACAACACTTTACTCCAGTAATTCTCATGTTCCCAGCCTATAGAACAAAGAGAAGTCTTCTCAGGGTCTTTCTGCTGCCATGCAAATGAAGCATACATAGACTAAACTCCATTTGCCACAAGAAGCTCTCCTGGGCCTGGGGATGGGTCGTAAAAATGCTCTAAGATAGAGGTTTCTTATTCCTAATGGTTTGCAAAGAGATGATCTTTACTACCCTCCATGTATTGGGAGTCCTCTTTCGAAACTCATAATCTACTAGTCCAAAGGCTAAGAGGAAGTGACACAATATTATTTAAGTATTTAAAGAAAAAGAAGTATCTGGGCCAGAGATTTAGCTCAGTAGTTCTGGTGCCTGCCTCGCACGTGCAAGGTCCTGAGTTCAATCCCAGTAACCACATACAACAATGCTGGGCATGGTGACTCACACCCACCAGCAATCAATACTACATACCACAGTGCTAGGTGTGGTGGCTCACGCCTGTCATCCCAGCACTGGGGAGGCAGAGGCAGGAGGCTTGCCTGGGCTACATAGTGAACTCAGGGCTAGCCTGGACTACAAAGCAAGACCCTGTCTCAAAAAAAAAAAAAAGTATCAAAGCAAATCCTATTTACATAAAATATTCTACAGGAATAGTTTGATCTATTGGAATTCCTAGAAAGATACCTTAAACTGTGTAATTTACAAACAATTTATTATTCATTGAGGAGTCCAAGACCAAGACAATAGCAAATTTGATGTCTGGTAAGCATTTATTTCTCACAGATGATACCCTTTTGTTTTGTCCTCATGAGGGGCAAAGAAGTTAATTGTTTCCCTCCAACATCTTTACTGTCCTTAATGCTACCCCTGAGGCATTGATCCCCCATGAGTGAATCACGCTACAAGGTCCCATCTCATATTCCCATCACCTTGGAGGTTAGATTTTAATATATGAATTTGGGAGGAATATGCACACATGAACTATACCAAAGCTTGAACAGGAAATCATGGTATTATTAGATGAAGAGAACATTGAATTAGTAATTAATTATCTGCTAAAACATAAAGCACTAGTACTGATGTCAAATTGCTTTTTATTCTAGCCACTCTGATAAGTGTGTATATTGTGTCACTTTGATTTTCAGTTTCCTAAACTGAAATTTTGGCTGGTAAATTCTAACAAAAATTTAGGGTAAATTATACCAATTTTCTGAAACCATTTTCAGAAAACAGGAACAGAAGGACCATTACCTGAATCACATTATAAGGCCAACAGCCCTAATACAAAACTGCTTGAAGATATTATAGCAAAGGAAAATGACCAGTCCGTACCTCGCATGAAAAAAGATGCCGAATTTTGGTGAAAATTGTAGCTAATCAAATTCAAGTGAATTTCATAGCATGATCAAGTATGTATCTAACATTTAAAAATTGGTTAATGTTATCTAACATACTGATTGGTTTAAATGACCAAAACCATATTAATTGATGAAGAAAATACATATAGCAAAATCCAACATCCATTTCTCATATTTAAAAAAAGGAATTAAATTCTTCAACTTGGTATAAAGTATCTACAAAACCTTGCAGTTATCATATTTAATGATGAAAAGCTGAATTCTTTCTCTCTGAATTGTCACGTCAAAGATACTCCCACATCACTTCTACCCAACACTATATTAAAGCTCCTATGTGACGTAACATTGCAGTTTGGATCATAAAATTTCTTCCAGGACCAGAGATTTAGCTCAGTGGTTTCAGTGCCTGCCTAGCAAGTGCAAGGTCCCTCTGGTTTGATCCACAATAACCACATGCAACAATACCCAGTGAGGTGACTCATACTCACCAGCAATCAGCACCACATACCATGATGCCAGGTGTGGTGGTTCATGTCTGTAATCCCAGCACTTGGGAGGCAGAGGCAGGAGGACTGCTGAGTTCGAAGCTTGCCTGGGTTACATAATGAGCTCAGTGCCAGTTTGGACTACAAAGCAATACCCTGTCTCATAACAAAAACAGAAACTAAAACAAAAAGAAGTCTCCCAAAACTCATCTGTTAAAAGTTTGGTCATCAAATGATGGTACTATTCAGAGTGGTAGATACTCTAGAAAGTAGAACCTGGTTGAAAAAAGTAGGTCACTGGGGATTTGCTTTGAAAGGCATATTTTGTCTCCAGTATGCCCTCCCTTACTGTTCATCATGAGAGAAGCTCTTTTCTTTTGTCATGCCCTGCCACATGATATTTCTGTTCATCTCACCATAAACCTAAACACATTGGTACAAGCTAACCATGACCAAGCCCCTGAAACCATGGACCATAATAGGCCTTTCTTCCTTTGTTTTCTCAGATACTTTGCCACAGAAATGAAAAGTTAAGCCAGTACATAGATGACAAAATGTATGTTTAATGAACAGGAAAAACACAATTATCTTTTCAGATAACGTACTTCTTCATGTAGACAATCACAAGGAATACACACATCACTATAATATGTGGTTATAGCAAAGTTACAATATTGTATGTTGATATTAAAAATCCTTTAATTTCTAAGTACCAATAAAAACAAATGGAATTTGAAATTAATACATTTTGAAAACTCACACAATGAGGAAAAAAACAACCAAATTAGGCATGCAAAAAGATATGAAGAAACATTTCATTAAAGAAGATATAGTGAATCTTCAAGCTACAACTGGTCTGATATACAACTTAGGTTAATTAGGTTAACTGACTATTCATCTGAATCTTGTTATCTATAGCATATACTCAGATAAGTATCTAGATCTCAGCTGTATTGACTTACAATCAACTTGAGTTCTAACCTTTCCTCAAGAGCCATTGGGTTTGTAAGCCAAAGTCCACTGTATACAAGTAACAAAGCACATGAAAAGGGGTTTGGTCTTTTAATTATTAGGAAAATTAAAATCAAAATCACCTAAGATACAACTACACACTTATCAGTATGGATAGAATAAAAAGCAGTGACAACAACACTAATGGGGTTGTAGATAAATTGGATCACACATTTCTGATGGAAATGTGAACTGGTCAAGCCAACCTGTAATACAGTTTTGCAATTCCTTTTAAAACATGGAACTACCATACTATCCAATAGTTGCATTCTGGAAACTTACTTAGAAAAATGAAGACTGCTCATGCAAAAACCTGTATGCAAATATTTATAGTATTGTTTTACTCATAAGGAACAAAACCTGAAAATCATCTAGGACTCCTTCAGTGGTGAATAATTCACCATGGGTAGCCATGCTACAAACTACTACTTGACAGTAAAGAGAAATGAGCTATTGATAGATATTACACTCAGTTGAACCTCTAGATAATTATGCTGAAGGAAAAAAGAAAACTAATCCAGAAATATTACACATTTAATTTTAACCATAAAACATTCTAGAAATGAAAAACAAATTACTGCTTGCCAAGGTTAAAGAAGGGCAAGGAATAGGAGGGCAGTGGCTATAGCTATAAAATGTCTCATAAAGGATTTGTGAAGATAGAAATGTGCTGTATCTTTACCATTGTCGATGTGCTCTATATTATACTGTCATTTTGAAAGGTGTGACTAGTGGGGCAAACTTGGTAAGGGTACATAGGATTATGTTATCATTTCTTTCAACTTCATGTAAATCTATGATTACCTCAAAAATAAAGCTAATTAAAAATTCAGTGAGAATATATGTATTCAACTGAATCAAATCTAAAGAAAGAAATGCTATTTAATCATTTGAAAAGGGTCACACTGCAAAGTATGTACATACTCAGGCATCATGAAATGAAAGCATGTAACTCCATACTGATGAATAATCTGTATGCCCTGAGAATAAGCACTGAACCTCCTATCAGCATGTGTGTTTAACTTTCACAATCCACATCCTACTTGGAATGAAATCAGGCATTAGTGTAAAGATAAAATGAATAGGCCCAATTTCTTCTTTTGGTTCCTTTTCCTGATTTTTATCTTCATAAAACCTTGGGAAATTTTAGGTTTGTTTGTGATAAGCTGAGACTTTTGACATTTTTCCAACTTAATAATATGCATAAGAGAAAATAGAGACTGGGAAGAGAAATACATGTGAATTTAAAATTACTCTAGTAAGATTGCATTGACAATAAATTGATGAATACAAGTGATTTCACCAATTTAGTGATGTTCAGAAAGACGATCAATCATGAGAAATTGTAACCTAGAAATAGTATAATTAAAACCTTTAGTTTTGTCCCTCTTGACTTAAACCCACATATAGTCTTTTTAAAAAATGAAAGCTTTAAAAGATTCATATCACAGTGACATATGTACCCCCATGTTTATAGCAGCTCAGTTTGTGATAGCCAAATCTTGGAAAAAAAAACCAAATGCCTATCAACTACAGACTGTATAAAAAAGATGTGGTTTGTTTTTAATAAAATGGAGTATTACTCTGTCATAAAGAATGATAAATTTGAGTCATTTATACTCAAACGGACATACCTTGAGAACATACTCATAAATGAAATAAATAGGTCACAGATGTGTAAATACCATATCCTTTCTTTGGTATAAGCAACTGAAGAAGTAAATGAGTTCTAGAATATATGCTAGATATTGTGAAATAGAAAATATTCAAAGGGAAAAGGAGAGTCATGGTAAGTAATAAGGGAAAAGAAAAAATGTGATGGTAAAAAAAGGAAATAAAGCTTATGCATATAGGGGGTGAGGTTGTGAGTGGGCAGGGGAATGGGAAAAAATGAGAATTAAGTTATGTTATGTACTGGTACAAATTCCCAATGTTGATGTGATCATGATGTGTATATAAAATATACCAAATAGGAAGAATGAGAAAAGAACACACAGTAAGTAAATACAATTTCTTACACCACAGTTATTATTATTTATTGAAGTATAAATACTCTTTGTTTTCTCTCTGTCAGCATTAAAAATTTCACTAATTTAACTTTCAGACAGAATATAGATCTGGAGCATAAATACAAGGCTAAAATTCTCCAAACTAAGTTCACTAGTTCACCCAGTAAGTAGCACCTACTTTTGATAGGCATTTAAGATCTGTCAGTGAACAGGAACACTGCAGTCCTTGTCCTTATGGAGTTGATATTATTGTAAAATAATTACTCCTGTTTCAAAAGACAATATTTTAAAAACCTTTTTAACATTATTGATATTCCAGCAAGCATAGGAAGGCTGAATTATTGTTGCTTTGGAAATCATAATTTCCTTGGGTCCTTTTTTTACATGTTCATAACAGCTCAGAATTGCAAATTTTTATCAACAAGCAAAAGGTAAATATGCTATGTTATAATATTCATATAATAGTTTATTTCAGTTGATAAAAGAATATACTACTGGTGTCCTCAGTAGCATGGTGAATCTCAAAACATCATGCATACTGAAAAAGACCACCAGTCACAAGAGTATATGTTGTGTATTTCCAGCTACAATGCTGACCATGCTAGAAGACAGAATAGTGTGTACATACAGATTAGGGTTCCAGAAAAGCTAGAAGCCAGAGAATTATTCAGATAGCAGTGACTGAGCTGGCACCAGTGGGCCTTTGGAAAATTAAAATAACAAACATTACAGTTTTGATCAAGGACACAGAGCCAGACATGAAGAGTCCTGGCTCAGGTAGTTGCATCTGCAAGCCTCAGTTGTGACTGGCAACACCATGGGGAGAAAAATAATTTGAGTAGTGCCACAAAAGGCAGCTTTCAAGTGTTCCTCCAAATAATTGGAGCTTTATGCCCGCAGGTCCTGCCCACCACCCATCATTTAGTAACTGCACAGAAGGCTTCTACTCCCAGCTAAAACCAACTCAGTTACTGGGCATCACAGGTTTCTCAGGCTGGATAGTGATAGTGCATGGCTGTAGAGACAGAGATGTGGGTAAAGAGTCAGAGGACAGCATCTTAGCCAAAGGTGATGGTACAGTACACCTGTCCAATGACTTACTGAATGAACATGAAGAAGTGGCCAGCATTTATACCAGAGGAAAGGAAACAGAGACTGAAAAGGCCCTGTCAGAAATGAGTGGAAGACTGGGTGCTGGCCCAGCCACACACATCCTTCCCCTTCCAACTCGACAGGGTGTCCTATCAGGGCAGCCTGATGTGATGGTGCTTGTCTATAATCCCAGCAATTGGAGGCAGGAGGATTAAAGAATGTTCCAGGCCAGGCTGGACTGCATAGTGAGTTCAAGTCCAGCCAGGACTGCACAGTTATATATCCTGTTTCCAACAATACCTTCCCCTTAAAACAAAACAAAACAAACACAAAAGCAAAAATCTGTGGCTAATGTTGTCCACAGAAGCCAGACAGAAACCAAGCCTGGAGAAGGAAGGAAGCAGACTCAGAGGCCTATCTACTCCTAAGCAGTACCACACACTGGCAGCCAGTAAACAGAACAAATCATAGGAGAGCTATTTAATTAAAATAATTGATGATGTGATCAGAAGGCTTAAAGAGGACTCATAAAACTGTTGGTTAACTAACCAACAATATGTGACCATTTTAATAAGAACCAGACACCATTAAATGATAGTAAACAAATTTGCATATAAATATTTCTACTGAAAATATGAGTAACAAAAACAATGAATATGAGGAGATAGATTTGAAATTGGAAGATAATATTAATGCAATAGATCATCTAGCAGAGATAGCTTAAAAATATTAAATACTACAGAGACTGGATTCATTAGCTGTTCAAGACTATAAAAAGCAAACTTAAAATTATAGAAGTTAAGGAAAGATTAGAAAATGACACCACAGGGGTAAAAATTTATTTACCAAAATCATATCAGAAAAATTTCCAAGTTTAAGGAAAGGATTCAACTTCCAGGGAAACAAGGCATACAGAACTTCAAATAGCCAGGATCACAAAGGAACTTCTTTATGACACATCATAGTTGAAATTCCAGAAATCCAGCATAAAGACCGAATACCAAGAGGTGTCAGAGAAAATCATCATGTAACATATAAAGGCAAGACAATAAAAATAGGCAATTTCTCAGCACGAATCTTAAAGCCCAGAAGAGTTTGGAGTAAAGTTTTGTAGGCCACGAAAGAGTACAATTTTATTTTTTTTTTTTTTGAGACAGGGTCTTGCTTTGTAGTTCAGGCTGGCCCTGAGCTCACTATGTAGCCCAGGCAAGCCTTGAACTCAGCAATCCTCCTGTCTCCCGAGTGCTGGGATTACAGGCGTGAGCCACCACGACCAGCAAGTACAACTTTCAATTCAAATGAGTATATCCTATAATACTACCTTTCAAAGTTGATAGATACATAAAAACTTTCCATGACAAGGAGCACCTTAAGAAATCCATGGCTTTGTAAATAAAGTCTTTCCCTAAGCCAGTGTCTTCAAGAGTTTTTTACCTAACCTGTTTTGCAGAAGGTTTAGTGTCTCTGTTTTAATATTTAGATCTCTCATCCATTTTGATTTTAGTTTAGTATACCATGAAAGAGAAGGATCTAGCTTCAGTCTTTGGCAGGTTGAAACCCAGTTTTTCCAGCACTATTTGTTAAAGAGGCTATCTTTATTCCATTGAGGATGTTTGGCTCCTTTGTCAAAGATGAGGTGGCTTAGTGTATCTGGCATTGTTTCTGGATCTTCTAATCTATTCCACTGATCCTCACTGTTTCTTTGCCAGTACCATGCTGTTTTTAATCACATTGGCTTTGTAGTAAAGTTTCAAGTTGGGGAAGGTGATACCCTCCGCCATGTCCTTGTTTCCTAGAATTGCTTTTGCTATTCTATGTCTCTTGTGGTTCCAGATGAATTTTTGGATGCTTTTCTCTAGATCTGTGAAATATGTTGTTGGGATTTCAATTGGGGTTGCATTGAATCTATATAGAAGTTGTGGGAGTAAAGCCACTTTGATAGTATTGGTTCTTCCTATCCAGGAACAAGTTATGTCTTCTATCTTCTGATAGCCTCTTCAATCTCCTTTTTCAGAGTGTTGTAGTTTTTGGAGTAGAGGTCCTTTACCTCCTTTGTTAAATTGACTCCTAGATATTTCATTTTTCTCGATGCTATCATGAAAGGGACTGAGTCCACAATTTCATTCTCTATCTATCTATTATTTGTGTATAAAAATGTGATTGATTTTTGAGCATTGACCTTGTATCCAGCTATGCTACTAAATTTGGTGATTAAGTCTAGTAGTTGTTTGGTGGAGTTTTTAGGGTCTTCCAGATAGAGTATCATGTTATCAGCAAAAAAATGACAGTTTAACTTCTTTTCCTATCTTTGTTCCTTTCATTTTTTTGATTGTCTAATTGCAATGGCTAATGTTTCTAGCACTACATTGAATCTCTGTTGCATGAGAATTATCAGAAGAAATCAACAAATGGGATCTCTTTCTATTAAAAAGTTTCTTCACAGCAAAAGAAACCATCAGAAGAGCAAAAAGGCAACCAACAATATGGAAAAAACTCTTTACCAGTAATTCTTCAAACAAAGGGCTACTATCTAGAATATATAAAGAGTTTAAAAAAATCAATCCCCCCAAATTTAAAGACCCAGTTCAAAAATGGATATCTGAAATGAACAGACACTTTTCAGAGGAAGAAGTAAAAGCAGCTAAGAAGTACATGAAGAAATGCTCAGCATCACTGACCATTTGAGAGATGCAGATGAAAACAGCACTGAGATTTCATCTCACTCCACAAGGAATGGCTGCTATCCCAAAATTAACCAGCAACAAATGCTGCCAAGGTTGTGGAGAAAAAGGAACCCTTCTCTACAGATGGTGGGAATGTAGAGTAGTACAACCATTATGGAGATCAGTGTGGAGAGTCCTCAAAAAGCTAGGATTAGAGGTTCCATTTGACCCTCCTATTCCCTTACTGGAGATATACACACAAAAGAATTACAAGATTCATATCACAGTGATATATATGTGCACCCATGTTTATAGCAGCTCAGTTAGTGATAGCTAAATCTTGGAACCAACCCAAATGCCCATCAACTCTAGACTGGATAAAGAAAATGTGTTTTTTTTTCTATAAAATGGAGTATTACTCTGCCATAAGGTTTGATGAGATTGAATCATTTATATTCAAATGGATGTACCTTCGGGGCATACTCATAAGTGAAATAAATAGGTCACAGATGTGCAAATATTGTATATTTTATCTTATATGAGAAACTGAAGCTATAAATGTGTTCTAGAATGAATGGTTGATATTGTGAAATAGTAAATATTCAAATGGTAGTGGGGCTTAGTGGTAAATAATGAAGAAAGAAAAAAATTAATGTTAAAAAAAGGAAACAATGCTTGTGTATATAGAGGTGGGGTGGAGTTAAGGTGGGTAGGGGAGGGGGGAAATGAGAATTAAGTTGTATCATATACTGGTACAAATTCTCAATGTGGAGTGTAATTGTGAGGTGTATATATAATGTACCAATAAAAAAGAAAAAGAAATCTAAGGCTAGCAATCCAGCATTGCAGAATGTACTCAGAAGAATCATAAACAGAGACAACAAGGCCAACGACATCAAAGAGGTCAAAGAAAACAATATATCTAACAGGGTGTATAGTTAAGTAAAAAGGAAAAATAAAGATAACAGTAACATAAAAAGAATGCAAAACAAAGCTTCAGTCGTTACCTTTAAGAAATAACCTGCTCTCAACTTCCCATAAAAGACACAGACTTGATGATTGGATCAAAATACAAAATCCAACTGTTTGATACATATAAGCGACACACCTCCTCCAGAAATAAAAATATATATGGAAAAAATCAAATGATACTTCATGCAACAGAAGCCCCAAAGAAACAGAGGAACTATCTTATTTTTGGACAAAACTAATAAGAAAAAACAAAGAAAGTCAATAAATACTGGTAAAGGGAACAACTAAACAGGAAAAGATAACACACATACATATGAAAATATATTTGTTGTATGTAACATCTACAGAACATCTGATTTTGTCCAGCACATCTGCATATACAAGATCAGATAAACATTAAAACAAGGTTAAAATTTATATCTTCACATTCTCTTAATGACTGATGCAATCATAAGAGGGATGATTGGATGATTGGGTAGTGATTGGATTATAGAGGCATTGTAACCAGTTTGCTGTTGTTAGGAGATGGACTCTGTCAAAAAAGGCAGGTAATAACTGTGGAGCTGACCCCGATGGTTATCACCTCCCTTTGCAGCTGCTCTCTTGGCTCCCTCTGCTTCCCAGATGCCCTAGCGTAAGCAACTTCCTCTGCCACAGCCCTCTGACATGCTGTTCTGCTTAGGAGCCAGCTGGCTGAGGGCTGAAACAGATGCCAAATAAACCTCTCCTCCCTTAATTTATGGGCATTGGATATTTTGTCAGCAATGAACAAAATAACTAAGGCACACAGTCATAGTGGGAGAATTAAATATCCTACTCTTAAAAGCAGAGAGGTCAGCCAGATAAAATAATCAAGACAGAAATATCAGAGTTGAATTAATCTATCCAATGAAGACTTAACAGGTAGCTGGAGAGTGTTTCACTCAGCAACCATAGAATGCACATTGTTCCTCATTAGCAAGGGAACTCTTTCAAAAATAGATCACATCCTAGAAATCAAGGAATGGGGCTA
>PVIC010034339.1:0-19645 GCA_004025085.1 Thryonomys swinderianus
GGTCTTGCTCTGTAGTTCAGGCTGGCCCTGAGCTCACTATGGTGCCCAGGCAAGCCGCCGCGAACTCAGCAATCCTCCTGTCTCTGCCTCCCGAGTGCTGGGATTACAGGCGTGAGCCACCACGCCCAGCATTATATGTGGTAACCGGGGATCGAACTCAGGTCCTTACGCTTGCGAGGCTGGCGCCGGAACCACTGAGCTAACCCTCCGGCCCAGTTGGTACTGTTTTATATATGTCCTTTTATCCTCTGTTACCTGCTGGCATATATGAGGTTCTCAAGTCTAGGTGATGTTTATAAATCTGCTAAACCTATTTCATTCTCCTTCAGTCTCCCTACCTCCCTGATTCCCCAGTGACATTTTATTCCCAAAGGGTTTTGGGGGTACATTTGAAATCTACATGTTGTATACACATTGCTGATTAATTCTAAATTTTGGCATATGGACATAGAGGTAACTCATGAGCTCAAAGTCTTCAGAATAGAAATTAACAAAACTTTTTATTTACTGTGTTCAATAGTGTTATTGGCACGGATTGTATTATGGTAACAAAGATGATGTGATTGTTCTGTTCAAATACCACCTATGAAATGTCAGAACTGAGAACTCTCAAGGACCATTACAGATTCAAAGAGAACACCCCAGGAAGGTGCCACTTCCAAAGGGCCCCAGAGAATAGAAAGAAAGAGCCCTGAAACAAACATTGCCCTGTCATCAGGCAAAGAATTAAACAAGTAACATTAGTAACAAAATAGTGAAAATGAGAAAACATACAAAAAACCAGACACAAGGGTCACCACCACAGCGAAACTCAGAGAAAAGGGAACTAGAGAAAACTGAAACTCAAACACCAGGACTCATTAAGACAGTAAATAAAGCAGATCTAGTAAAATGGAAATCAGAACTCATCTCTGAGATAAAAAAGAGATACTCTCCACAGTGAAAGACATCATTAAAGAAGAGATCAGTGAGATGATAGAATCCAAGATAGCAGAAGCAATGGAACCTTTCAAACAGCTTCAAGCAGAGCTCCAGGTGATGATGAAGGAGAAAGAAAGTTTGAAAAGTGAGATGAATGAAGCAGAGAACCGAATCTCAGTCCTAGAGGACAGCATAGCAGCTGATGAGCAGGAAAGACATAATCTATGGAAAAGTGCAAAGGACCATGAGAAGTCAATCCAACAGCTTCTAGATGACTCGAAGAAAAATAATATAAGACTGATTGTAGTCACTGAGGAAGCAGGAAACAGGATAAAAGACATAGACAAACTGTTGTCAGAGATAATGGCAGAAAACTTCACAGGAAAAGAAATGGAGATACAAATAAATGAGGCATACAGGACTCCAAAAGGCCATGACATAAAAATATCTACACCTTGGGCCAGGGATTTAGCTCAGTGGTTTGGGCACCTGCCTCACAAATGCAAGGTCCTGAGTTCAATCCCAATAACCACATACAGTGGTGGGCATGGTGACTCATGGCCACCAGCCATCAATGCCACATACCACAGTGCCAGGCGTGGTGGCTCACGCCTGTAATCCCAGCACTCAGGAGGCAAGACAGGAGGATTGCTGAGTTCGAGGCTTGCCTGGGCTACATAGTGAGCCCAGGGCCAGCCTGAACTGCAAACTGAGACCCTTTCTCAAAAAAAAAATCTACACCTAGACATATAATTATCAAGGTTCCAGATACACAACAAAAGAATGAAATACTAAAAGCAGTAAGAGAAAGGAAGTAAATCACAAACAAAGGGAAGCCCATTAGGATCACAGCAGACTTTTCAACACAAACACTCAATGCAAGGAGAGTCTGGAGGGAAGTATTTCAAGCATTGCAGGAAAAAAACCCTCCAACCTAGACTGTTGTATCCTGCAAAACTATCTTTCAGAATAGACGGGGAAATAAGATACTTCCATGACAAAGAACACTTGAAAAACTTCACAAATATGAAATCTGCACTCTAAAACATTCTAAAGAATATCTTGGGAAAAAAACACAGAAAATTCTATACCCACAAGACCCAGGAGAGTGAATTCATTGGGGCAAACAAGAAACTAAGTAGAAAAGGAGAAAAGCAAAGAAGAACCAAGAACAGGGGAACATGGCAGCTCTGAATATGTCCATATCGGTCATAACCATTAATGTCAGTGGCCTCAATGGGCCAATTAAAAGACACAGACTAGCAGATTGGATCAAGAAGCAAGATCCTACAATCTTCTGCATACAGGAAACACACCTAATTCAGAAGGAAACCAATGGACTGAAAATAAAAGGTTGGAAAACAATCCTCCATGCCACAGGAAACTGCAAAAAGAGCAGGAGTGGTTATCTTGTTTGCAGATAAAATAGATTTTAAACCCAAACTGATTAAAAGAGAGAAAGAAGGTCAGTATATTTTCGTACAGAGAACTATCCAAGAGAAGAAATAAGAATCATAAATATTTATGCACCGAACTCTAATGCACCCGACTATATAAAACAAACATTACTGGACATGAAAAGCCAGTTATCCATGAATACAATAGTAGTAGGGGATTTTAATACTCCACTGTCACAAATTGACAGATCAACTGGACAAAGAATCAATAAGGAAATACTTGAGCTAAATCAAACTTTTGGGCAAATGGACTTATTAAATGCCTACAGAATTTTTCACTCTTCAAAGTGAGAATATGCCTTCTTCTCAGCTGCTCATGGATCATTCTCCAAAATAGATCACATTGCAGTCCATAGAGCAAGCTTAAGTAAATGCAAAGGAATCGAAGTTACCCTCTGCATACTATCAGACCATAGAGCCTTGAAACTGGAGCTGAATAGCAGAAGAAATTCCAAGATCCTCACAAACACATGGAAATTGAACAACACTCTGTTAACCAACCAAAGGGCCACAAAAGAAATTAAAGCCATTTAAAACTTTACTATAAAGCCGCTGTGATAAAAACTGCATGGTACTGGCAAAGTAACAGACCCGAGGACCAGTGGAATAGATTAGAAGACCCAGAAACAACCCCGATACACTAAGCCACCTTATCTTTGACAAAGGAGCCAAACATCCCCAATGGAAGAAAGACAGCCTCTTTAACAAATGGTGCTGGAAAAATTGGGCTTCAACTTGCCAAAAGCTAAAGCTAGACCTATTTCTTTCACCATGCACAAAACTAAACTCACAATGGATACGAGACTTAAACATTAAAACAGAAACAATAAGCCTGCTGGAAAACAGGCTAGGTAAAACTCAGAGACATTGGCTTAGACAGAGGCTTTATGGATAAAACCTCTAAAGCACAAGAACTAGCAGAAAGAATCAACAAATGGGATCTCATTCTACTGAAAAGCTTTTGCACAGCAGAAGAAGTCACTGGCACTGCGAAAAGACAACCAACAACATGGGAAAAAAATCTTTACTAGCTGTTTACGAGACAAAGTGCTATTATCTACAATATATAAAGAACTCAAACAGATCAGCCTCTCCAAGTTTAAAGACCCAATTCAAAAATGGGCCTCTGAAATGAACGGACACTTCTCAGAGGCAGAAGTCAAAGCAGCCAAGAAGCATATGAAGAAATGTTCAACCTCACTGGTCATTTGAAGATACAAATGAAAACAAGACTGAGATTTCATCTCATTCTACAAAGAATGGCCGCTATTACAAAATCAACCAACAATAAATGCTGGCGAGGTTGTGGGGAGAAAGGAACCCTTCTCCACTGTTGGTGGGATTGCAGACATGTGCAACCATTGTGGAGATCTGTGTGGAGATTTCACAGAAAACTAGGACTAGGGGTCCCATCTGACCCTTCTATCCCCCTGCTAGGAATATACCCAAAAGAATTTAAAAACTCACATTGGAAAGACAGATGTACACCCTTGTTCATAGCAGCTCAGTTCGTGATAGCTCAATCTTGGAAACAACCCAAATGCCCATCAACTGGAGAGTGGATAAAGAAGATGTGATTTTTAAAAAAATAAAATGGAGTATTACTCTGTCATAAAGAATGACAGCATCGATCCATTTATGTGCAAATGGAGACACCTGGAGGATATACTAATAAGTGAAATCAATAGATCACAGATAGGCAAATTCCTGATCTTCTCTTTGACATGAACACCTGTAGATACAAATGTGCTCTAGAAAGTATGACAGCTTTTATAGAATGGGAAATTTCCATAGGAAATTTGGTGTGGGAATGTAATGAGGGGAAGGAATAAATATAATACAGAAAGAAAATAAAAGAGTATGTATAAAGGGGGTGGGGAGGTGTGGGTGGGTAGGGATATGGGTAAAAATGAGAATTAACTTGTGTCATATAGTGGTATAAATTTCCCATTGTTATACGTGATTGTGAGATGTATATAAATTGTACCAATAAAGAATTCAATTTAAAAAATAAAATAAAATAAAATAAAATGGAGTATTACTCTGCCATAAAGAATGAGACGATTCATTCATTTATGTGTAAATGGATACACCTGGAGGACACAGTAGTAAGTGAAATAGATAGATCACAGATATTCAAATCCTGGATCTTTTCTTTGATATGAGCACCTGTAGATGTAAAGGAGCTCCAGAATATATGATAGTTTTTGTAGAATGGGAAATATCCACAGGAATTTGGTGTGGGTACATAATGAGGGGAAGGAATAAATATGATTCAGAAAAAAATAAAAGAGCATGTATGCAGGGAGTGTGGCATGTGCGGGTGGGTAGGGGTGTGGGTAAAAATGAGAATTGACCTGTGTCACATACTGGTACAAATTCCCCGATGTTATGTGTGATTGTGAGCTGTATATAAAATGTACCAATAAAGAATTCAATTAAAAAATTGGTGAATGGGGCTGGAGGGTTAGCTCAGTGGTTCTAGTGCCTGCCTTGCAAGTGCAAGGTCCTGAGTTCAATCCCCGGAAACCATATACAATGCTGGGCATGGAGACTCATGCCCACCAGCCATCAATACCACATACCACAGTGCTGGCTGTGGTGGCTCACGCCTGTAATCCCAGCACTCGGGAGGCAGAGACAGGAGGATTGCTGAGTTCGAGGCTTGCCTGGGCTACTTAGTAAGCTCAGAGCCAGCTTGAACTACAAAGCGAGACCCTGTCTCAAAAAAAATTTTTGGTGAATTGGTAAATAAGATGTAGTTTTTCTATAAAATGGCATACTATTCAGCCATAAAGAAAGACAAACGAGACATTTAGAGTTAAATGGATGTACTTTAAGGCCATACTCCTAAGTGAAATAAACAGGATTCAGAGGTATAAATACTATAGCTTTTCTCTAGTGTGAGAAACTGGAGGTATAAATGAGGTCCAAACTGCATATAATAGGTATGAAGTAGGAAGAAAGGTTCAAAGGGCAATGGTAACTGAGTGGAGAAAAATGGTAAAAAGGAAAAAATGGAAGCAAAGCTTATGTATATACGGGAATGATGAGGTTGCAGGGAAGGCAGGAGAATGAGAGAAAATAAGAATCAAGATATATCATGAACAGGTGCAAATTCTCAATGAAGAATGTGATCATAATGTATACCTAAAATGCCCCAGTAAACTAAATAAAAGAGAAAAATGAAAAGACAAACACATCTTTTTAATAAAAAGACAATAAGTCAACCAAAGAAAGAAAGAAATTCACTTTACGAGTTCCAGATCTTCAGGGTCTTCATTTATCAAACAGTCTCAGGGAAGATAATTTCCACTTCCCATCCAGCTCCACAGTTCGACAATTATGAGGCATTGCACGCAAGGGTGACAGCCTGAGAAAAGGCATGACACCATTATGAATGGTCACAATGAGCAGTAATCAAGCTTCTGCTGGTAATGAGGTGGTGTGTAAGACTTATGTTAAAGGAAATAATGATAGGGTTTGGTGTTGAATATCAAACTAGGAGATTACATTGGGAGATTTAATATGAAAACATTGTTTAATTTTACTTCAGCAGAGGAAAACTTTTGAAGTCTGCTCCTCTATCAGTTGACATTCAGTAAACAAAGGCCTGATGTTGCATGACATTTGTTTTACTTTTCCTTCTATTTCCAGTTTTCTTAATTAGTGCTTCAGAAAAGATTAGTGACTTTTTGCTCTTCTCAGAGAGAACCTGTTCTCCTTGGTGGTCAAATTTAGGCATTTTGGTCTTTAAGACAATATTATCATACTTACCCTCTCAATGGAAGAGTTAAGTCCCCTCAGCAGGAGCCTTCCTTTTTACCTTTCAGTTATATATGGTCTTTGCAACAGGTTGGTGGCTTTGGAGACTCACGAAATGAAGCACTTAGTTTTGCTTATATAACTTGTTGGTATAGACAACTTTCTCTGAGCCAGACTTTATCAATAAGAGTCATTGGAGGGGCCGGAGATTTAGCTCTGTGGTTCCAGTGCCTGTCTCACAAGCACCCAGGTCCTGAGTTTGATCCCCTGTAACCACATACAATGCTGGGCATGGTGATTCATGCCCACCAGCAATCAATACCACATACCATAGTGCCGGACGTGGTGGCTCACGCCTGTAATCCCAGCACTCGGGAGGCAGAGACAGGAGGATTGCTGAGTTCAAGGCTTGCCTGCACTACATAGTGAGCTCAGGGCCAGCCTGAACTACAAAGTGAGACCCTGTCTCAAAAAAAAAAAAGAGTCATTGGAAAATGCCATGTGATGATGTGATATTCTACACACACACACACACACACACACACACACACACACACACACACACAGTTGAAATTAAGATCCTTATAGCTAAACACAGCTTCATTTACTTTGTTTTGCATTTTCGTGCTGTCCTGAAGTATTATGGGTAATATACGAAGGAGCACACAGATGAGAGCTTTAACAATCTGAACTTTGATGAACAGAGAAAGTAGTTTGGTTTTTTTACTCGAGTAAAGAGTGGTTTAATTTGAAGGTTTCAATAGTACTCTGGATTTGAATGCAGCACAGATGAGAAAGATGAAAGTAAGAAGAGTCATCTCCAGGCAGAGAAATATGCTAGTGTGCATTGTAGGAAGCTTGAGCTAGATTATGATAGTAAAATTGGAACAGAAGTGATTTAAGAAATCTTGAGAAGAAAGAAAAGAATGACCTTTAACAGTGACACCCATTAAAAATATAAAGTAGCCTATAACCCCAGCACTGAAGGGGCTGAGGCAGGAGGATTGTCACGAGTTCAAGGCCAGCCTGAGGTAAGTAGTGAGTTCAAAACCTGTCTGAACTACATTTTGAGATAAAAATAAATAAATATTTATAAATCTATGTATTCATATATTTATTATATATTAAATTATTATGTATTAAATATGTTTATATATTTATGTTTTATTTATATATTTATAAATAAATACATATATTTATAAGTATTTTTGGGGGCCGGAGGGTTAGCTCAGTGGTTCCGGTGCCTGCCTCGCAAGCGCAAGGTCCTGAGTTCGATCCCCGGTAACCACATATAATGCTGGGCGTGGAGACTCATGCCCACCAATAATCAACACCGCATACCACAATGCTGGACGTGGTGGCTCACGCCTGTCATCCCAGCACTCGGGAGGCAGAGACAGGAGGATAGCTGAGTTTGCGGCGGCTTGCCTGGGCACCATAGTGAGCTCAGGGCCAGCCTGAACTACAAAGCAAGACCCTGTCTCAAAAAAAAAAAAAAGTATATTTTTATTTATTTGTATGTAGTTTAAATTTATATTTATTTATATGTAGTTTAAATTTGCTTGTGGCTGAATTAAAACAAGATAGAAATATGAGAAAAATAATTTCTATATTTTGTATTTAACTCAATATATTCCGAACATTGTTATTTCCATATGTAATCAACATAAAATTGTCAGTGAGATATTTTATATTCATACTGATACCATAGTCTTCAAGTTTTGGTTTTCATGTTGTACTTAGAGGTCTCAGTCCAGCGACCCACAATTCAAGTGCCCCAAGGCCACATGTGCCCAGTGGCTGCTGTACTACTTAGCACAATGTCAGAATAACAACCTGGGATGTGTAGGGGAACCTGGAGGGAGGAGGGGAGAATCTGAGGGTTTGAGTCTAAAGGAAAAAGAATGGCTCCTTTTGTAGAACTGGAAGTTTGAGAAGACGTGTGTAACTGTGGAAGGAGTGGAGAGGTAAAGAAAGAACAAGCAATGAATCCATGGTTTTGACTTAAAAGTGGCAGTAAAGCATTTGCTAGGAAATATATAGCAAATGAACGTAAAGACAGGGCTAAAATCCAACATGGAGAACACATAGAATTGGTGGCAACTCATTCTAAGAGGATGAAAATTCAAGGTGGGATTCCAAAAGGAAAGAAGCAATCTTTGAACAACTCTGTCACTGGAAGCCACACAGGAAAAGTGATCTGCTACATGATGAAGGGTCACAGCCAAGCTCTGGTGGTGCCTGAGGCAAGGACTATTGTGCTGGAATCTGCGCCAGCCTCAGGAGGTATGAAAGAGTGAAGAGCAGTGGAAGCACAAAAAGAAAATTATGGTGAGAAGTGGGTGCTTTGAGTTTGAGTTTCATTCTGCCATTATTTAACTAAATAAATTTAGAAAAATGACTCTTCTCTGGGTCTTCAATTTCTAAGTGTAAGAAAATAGAGAAACTAACATGTATTACATAGTCACTCTCCTATCTGTCAAACACTATGCTCACTGCTTCAAAAATATTCTCATTTAGTTTTTACCAAAATTCATGAAATATATTTTAGGAGTTATACGGAGATAAATAACATGATATGGTTAAGGGACCAACTTCTATCTGTCCTCAGACATGCTAATGAGACTCTCAAGAGGTGGAATGATGCATAAGAAACATGGAAAGTAGTGGATGTTGTGCATTTTACCTTGGCAGGGATTCTGTTCTAAACTTTCCAAATATAGCACTCTAATTAAAAACCTGGAGTTCATGAGCCTTTCACGGTTCTGCTGCAAATACTGTGCCCCATTTACCACTCAGATGTCTAGAGGAATAGTCCAGAGACACCATAACCATGTACACATTTGTCTTTTTTTTTATGCACAGTGACCTGACAATAGAAAAAAATTACCTCATCAAGGCAGGGATTTCACTCAGTGGTACCACACCTACCTTGCAAAGCACAAGGGCCTGAGTTCAATCCCTGGTACTGCAAGAAAAAAATTATCCCATCAGTGACCCAGTCTCTAGTCAATGGGATTAGTTGGGAGGGCCATAGAGGAGTGGCGGGAACAGTAGAGAAATGAAATACTACATAACCTATCATTTACCCCCATTTTATAAATGGGGGAATCAAAGCTCAGAGAAGTTAAATGACTTTAGAATCAGATTCAAAAGCAGGCCTCCTGTGCTCCTCAGCCTCCTAAGTACATGATATCATCATTTAGAGCTAACATTTTATTTAGACTTAAGATTCATGTTGTTTTCTCACAACCTATGGTCTCCCTTCATTACTGCTTCTTTTATTGCTACAGAGCAGCAAAGTGTCAAGAGAAAGAACATTCTCTCTGCATACAGTTACTTGGAACTAATGTTGCCACCTTCCTTCCCTATTGGTCTCATCTTAATTTTTATTCTTTTATGTCATATTTCAAAAAATATATATGTGAAAAACATCACTTGGGTCAGTTTAGCAACACAATTTTTTTTTTCCTTTTTGAGACAGGGTCTTGCTTTGTAGTTCAGGCTGGCCCTGAGCTCACTATGGAGCCCAGGCAGCCTCAAACTCAGCAATCCTCCTGCCTCTGCCTCCTGAGTGCTGGGATTATAGGTGCGAGCCACCACTCCCGGCATTGCCATATGTGGTATTGATTGATGGTGTGTGTGAGTCTCCACGCCCAGCATTGTATGTGGTTACCGGGGATCGAACTCAGGACTTCGTGCTTGTGAGGCAGGCACCAGAACCACTGAGCTAACCCTCCAGCCCAGCAACACAATTTTTATGAATCTATTGGGCATATGAATACTACAACAGCTGATTTTTATGTTCCGGTTCATTGCTTCTAAAATAAGCTTTACCTTTTCAACCTGACATAAACTCTTTTAAATCAGTGTTCTAAAAAAATAAAATAGGATAGGAAAAAGAAACATTTTAGGTTTGGTCCCTAGCTGACCTCCTCCACTTTCTTTACTTTTGCTTTGTTTGGAATAAAACTCTTGTTCTTTAATTTAGACCTCAACTCCAAGTTAATCTTGAATAGGTTATCTTCTAAAATTTAAGTTTATGAGCATGTTTAAGTTAATGAAAAGGAATTGAAATTACCCCCTGTATATAGCCAGACCATGGTGCTTTGAAATTGGAGATCAACAGCAAAATAAATTACAAGATCCTTAAATACATGTGGAAATTGAACAACACTCTCCTAACTAAACAATGTCTCAAAGAAGAAATTAAATAGTTTATACAATTAAATGTTAATGTCAGTGCAACATAAGGGAATATAGGGACACAATGAAGGCAGTTCTATGAGGGAAATTCATAGCAGTAGACGCATATACCAGGAAAACAGAGTAAGCTCAAATAAACAACCTAATGCTGAATCTCAAGCTACTAGAAAAAGAGGTGCAAGAAAAACCTAAAGGTCATACTAGGGAGGAAATTGTAAGGACTAGAGTAGAAAAATAAAGCAATGGAGACTAAGAGAACAATACAAAAATCAACAAATTGAAGAGTGAAAAGGAAAAACAAAATTGACAGACCCTTAGCCAACCTTATCAAACAAAGTTAAGGAAAAGGCTCAAATATATGTAATCAGGAATTAAAAGGGGGAAATCACCACAGAACCAGCAGAAGTCCAAAGGATAATAAACACCTACTTGGAGAACCTATACTCCAATAAGATGGAAAACACAAAAGAAACGTATAGATTCCTAGACACATATGAACTTCCAAAGTTGAATGAAGAAGATATAAAAATGCTAAACACCTCAATATCAATATGTGAAACTGAAAATTGAATTAAAAACCTACAGACAAAGAGAAGTCTTGGGCCTGATGGTTTTACTGCTGACTTCTATAAAACTTTTAGAGGAGAGTTAATGGCGGTATTTCTCCAAGTCTTTAATTAAATCTAAAGGGAGATTCTGTTCCTGGTGGCAGCAGTGGCGGAGGTGGACTGAGGCCTGCACACCAGCCTGCTTACCCCGAGCAGCACAGATGACTCGGCTGCTCCGGGCACCATTCTGTCCCTGGCTGAGGTGACAGCGGCGGCAAACTGAGGCCTGCACACCGGCCCAAACCACCCCGAGTGGCACAGACAACTCGGCTGCTCTGGGCACCATTCCGTCCCTGGCGGTGGCAGACTAGGCCTGCACACCAGCCTGTTCCACCCCAAGCTGGTGCAGACAACTCGGCTATCCCGGGTGCCATCGTTCCCAGCAGCAGCAGCGATGGAGGACCAAGGCCTGCCCACCAACCCACTCCACCCAGGAACTGTGCAGTGAGGAGTCAGGTTTGGACCCCAGGTGCCATCCCCACCACGGAGGATTGAGGCCTGCCGGACAGCCCCAACCCCACCCCGGAGCTGCGTTGTGAGGACCCAGGTCTGAGAGGAGCCGGAGCCATTTCCTGTGTCCCTCCACACTGCAGCTGCGCTGAGACCAGGCAAGATAAAAAAAAAAGGGGGGGGGGAATCTAGCTTCTATTTTGCCATCTACTCCTAGATCCCTCTACTCACCACTGGGCCCCACACCCTCTCCTATCTTTTTGTCAGAAGCAATACCCAGAAGTAAAACACTCTTAGGCTGCCCTATTTCTTCTCCTATACTACTATAAGAAGGTGTACAAAGTCTCCAATGGTCTCACAGCATACAGTTGGTACCGTTTTATATATGCCCTTTTATCCTCTATTACCCGCTGGCATATATGAGGTTCTAGAGTATAGGTGATATTCATAAACCTGCTAACCCTATTTCACTCTCCTTCTGTCTCCCTACCTCCCTGATTCCCCAGTGACCTCTTATCACCAAAGGGTTTGGTGGGTGCATTTATAATCTACATGTTGTATACACATTGCTGATTAATTCTAAAGTTTGGCATAGGGACATAGAGGTAACTCATGAACTCAAAGTCTCCAGAATAGAATTTAACAAAACGTTTTATTTTATTTACTGAATTAAATACTGATATTGGTATTGACTGTATTATGGTAACAAACATGATGTGATTGTTCTGCTCAATTACCTCCCATGATGTGTCAGAACTGAGAACTTTCAAGAGTCATTACAGATTCAAGGAGGACACTCCAGGAAGGTGCCACATCCAAAGAGCCCCAGATAATAGAAAGAAAGAGATCTGCAACAAACATTGCCCTGTCATCAGGCAAAGAATAGCATTAGTAACAATGAAAGAGTAGAAATGAGAAAATATAGAAAAAAACAGACACAAAGATAACCACCACAGGGAAATTCAGAGAAAAGAGAAATAGGGCAAACTGAAACTCAAGCACCAGAACTCTTGGAGGTGGTAACTAAAGCAGATCTAGTAAAATGGAAATCAGAACTCATCTCTGAGATCAAAACAGGAATATTGTCCACAGTGAAAGACTTCATTAAAGAAGAGATCAGCGAGATGATAGAATCCAAGTTAGCACAATCAATGGAACCTTTTAAACAGCTTCAAGCAGAGCTCCAGGGAATGATGAAGGAGAACTAAAGCTTGCAAAACAGGATGAATGAAGCAGAGAACCGAATCTCAGACCTAGAGGACAGCATAGCAGCCAACGAGCAGGAAAGATATAATGTATGGAAAAGAGCAAGGGACCATGAGAAATCAATCCAACAGCTTCTAGATGACTCAAAGAAAAATAATATAAGACTGATTGGAGTTACTGAGGAAGCAGGAGATAGTGTAAAAGACATAAAAAAGCTATTGTCAAAGATAACAACAGAAAACTTCACAGGAAAAGAAATAGACATACAGATAAATGAGGCCTATCAGACTCCAAAACACTGTGACAAAAATATCTACACCTAGACACATAATTATCAAGTTTCCAGATGTACAACAAAAGAATGAAATACTGAAAGCAGTAAGAGAAAGGAAGAAAATCACCTACAAAGGGAAGCCCATTAGGATCACAGCAGACTTTTCAACACAAGCACTCAAAGCAAGGAGAGCCTGGAGGGAAGTATTTCAAGCATTGCAGGAAAAAAACCTCCAACCTAGACTGTTGTATCCTGCAAAACTATCTTTCAGAATAGACGGGGAAATAAGATACTTCCATGACAAAGAACACTTGAAAAACTTCACAAATATGAAACCTGCACTCCAAAACATTCTAAAGATTATCTTGGGAAAAAACCACAGAAAATTCCATACCCACAAGACCCAGGAGAGTGAATTCATTGGGGCAGTAAATAGAGAAAGGGAAACACAAGGAAGAAAAAAACCAAGAACAGCGAAACATGGCAGCTCTGAATATGTCCATATTAGTCATAACCATTAATGTCAATGGCCTCAATGGGCCAATTAAAAGACAGACTAGCAGATTGGATCAAGAAGCAAGATCCTACAATCTGCTGCATACAGGAAACACACCTAATTCAGAAGGAAACCCAAAGACTGAAAATAAAAGGTTGGAAAACAATCCTCCATGCCACAGGAAACTGCAAAAAAAGCAGGAGTGGCTATCTTGTTTGCAGATAAAATAGATTTCAAACCCAAACTGATTAAAAGAGATAAAGAAGGTCACTATATTCTCATACAAGGAAATATCCAAGAGAAAGAAACAAAAATCATAAGTATTTATGCACCAAATTCTAATGCACCCAACTGTATGAAACAAACATTATTGGACATGAAAAGCCAGTTAACCACGAATACAATAGTAGTGGGAGAATTCAAGACTCCATCATCACAAATTGACAGATCAGCTCGACAAAGAATCAAGAAGGAAATACTTGAGCTAAATCAAACTTTTCAGCAAATGGACTTATTAGATGTCTACAGAATTTTTCACCCTTCAAAGCGAGAATATAACTTCTTCTCAGCTGCTCATGGATCATTCTCCAAAATAGGTCACGTTCTAGTTAGTCCATAGAACAAGCTTAAGTAAATGCAAAGGAATCAAAGTTATCCCCTGCATACTATCAGACCATATCACAAACACATGGAAATTGAACAACACTCTGTTAACCAACCAATGGGCCACAAAAGAAATTAAAGAAGAAATTAAACAGTTTCTACAACTAAACAACAACCCCAGCACAATATATAGGAATTTATGGGACACAATGAAAGCAGTTCTGTGAGGGAAATTCATAGCAGTGAATGCTTACACTCGGAAAATAGAGCAAACCCAAATAAACAATCTAAAGATGAACCTCAGATAATTAGAAAAAGGGGAGCAAAACAAACCCAAAGCACATACTAGAGAGGAAATTATAAGGACCAGAGCAGAAATTAATGCAATGGAGACAAAGAGAACAATACAAAGAATCAATGAATCAAAGAGTCGGTTCTTTGAAAGGATAAATAAGATCAACAGACTCTTAGCCAACCTTATCAAACAAAGGAAGGAAAAGGCTCAAATCCATGCTATAAGGAATGAAAATGGGGAAATCAGCACAGATCCAGAAGAAGTCGAAAGGACCATAAACATGGACTTTGAAAATCTATACTCCAAGAAGATGGAAAATCTAGAAGAAATGGATAGATTCCTAGACTTATATGAACTTCCAAAGTTGAATGAAGAGAATATAAAAATGTTAAACAACCCAATATCAATCTGGGAAATTGAAAATATAACAGAAAACCTACCAACAAAGAAAAGCCCTGGTCCTGATGTCTTCACTGCTGAATTTTACAAAACTTTTAAAGAGGAGTTAATACCAGTACTTCTCAATCTCTTTAATGAAATTGAAAGGGAAGCAGTACTCCCCAAATCATTCCTTGACAACCATCACCTTGATTCCAAAGGCAGGGAAAGATCCCACCAAAAAAGAAACCTATAGGCCAATCTCTCTAATGAACATTGACACAAAAATCCTCAGTAAAATACTGGCAAACAGAATGCAGAGAGTTATCAAGAAAATCATACACCCTGATCAAGTTGGATTTATCCCAGGGATGCAAGGCTGGTTCAACATACATAAATCAATCAATGTAATACACTATATTAACAGACTCAAGGACAAAAACCATATGATTATCTCAATAGATGCAGAAAAATCATTTGACAAAATCCAACATCCATTTATGATCAAAACCCTACAGAGAATTGGAACTGATAGACTTTATCTCAATTTAATACAAGCTATTTATGAGAAACCAACAGTCAGCATCATATTTAATGGGCAAAAACTGAAACCTTTTAAAATAAGATCAGGAACAAGACAAGGATTCCCGTTGTCTCCACTCTTGTTCAATATAGTGCTGGAAACATGAGCCATAGCAATCAGGCAGGACAAAGATATAAAAGGAATAAAGATAGGTAAGGAAGAAGTTAAACTGTCATTATTTGCTGATGATATGATACTCTATTTAGAGGATCCTAAAAATTCAACCAAAAGACTACTAGACTTAATTACCAGATTTAGTTGTGTTGCTGGATACAGGGTTAAGGCTCAAAAATGAAAAGCCTTTGTCTACACAAACAACAGACTCACTGAAAGAGAAATTGGGGAGGCAATACCTTTCACAGTAACACCCAGAAAAATGAAATACCTAGGAATCAACCTAACAAAGGAAGTGAAAGACCTCTACTCTGAAAACTATAGGACTCTGAAAAACGAGATAGAAAAGGAAACCAGAAAGTGGAAAGATATCTGTTGTTCCTGGGTAGGGAGAACCAACATTGTCAACATGGTTACACTTCCACAACTATTATACAGATTCAATTCAATTCCAATTGAAATCCCAATGGTATACTTCACAGAGCTAGAGAAAATAATACAAAAATTCATCTGGAACCACAAGAAACCTAGAATAGCAAAAGCAATTCTAAGCAACCATGACATGGCAGGGGGTATTACAATCCCCCATTTAAAACTGTACTATAAAGCCAGTTTTAGTACACCAAATAAAGTAACAGACCCAAGGACCAGTGGAATATATTAGAAGATGCAGAAACAAGCCCAGATACACTAAGCCACCTTATCTTTGACAAAGGAGCCAAACAATCCCCCATTTAAAACTGTACTATATCTACTATATCTTTGACAAAGGAGCCAAACAATCCCCCATTTAAAACTGTACTATAAAGCCAGTTTTAGTACACCAAAGCAAAGTAACAGACCCAAGGACCAGTGGAATATATTAGAAGATGCAGAAACAACCCCGGATACACTAAGCCACCTTATCTTTGACAAAGGAGCCAAACATCCCCAATGGAAGAAAGACAGCCTCTTTAACAAATGGTGCTGGAAAAATTGGGCCTCAACTTGCCAAAAGCTAAAGCTAGACCTATCTCTTTCACCATGCACAAAACTAAACTCACAATGGATACGAGACTTAAACATTAAAACAGAAACAATAAGCCTGCTGGAAAACAGGCTAGGTAAAACTCTTGGAGACATTGTCTTAGGCAGAGCCTTTATGGATAAAGCCTCTATAGCACAAGAACTAGCAGAAAGAATGAACAAATGGGATCTCATCCTACTGAAAAGCTTTTTCACAGCAAAAGAAGTCACTGACACTGCCAAACGACCATGAACAACATGGGAAAAAATCTTTACTAGCTGTTTATCAGACAAAGGCCTATTATCTACAATATATAATGAACTTAAACAGATTAGCCTCCCCAAGTTTAAAGACCCAATTCAAAAATGGGCATCTGAAATGAACGGACACTTCTTAGAGGCAGAAGTTAAAGCAGCTAAGAAGCATATGAAGAAATGTTCAACATCACTGGTCATTCAAGAGATGCAAATGAAAACAACACTGAGATTTCATCTCACTCCACAACGAATGGCCGCTATTACAAAATCAACCAACAATAAATGCTGGTGAGGTTGTGGGGAGAAAAGAACCCTTCTCCACTGTTGGTGAAATGGTAGACTTGTACAACCATTGTGGAGATATGTGTGGAGATTTCTCAGAAAACTAGGACTAGGGGTCCCATTTGACCCTGCCATCCCCCTGCTAAGACTATACTCAACAGAATTTAGAAAATCACATTGGAAAGACAGATGTACACCCTTGTTCATAGCAGCTCAGTTTGTGATAGCTCAAACTTGGACACAACCCAAATGCCCATCAACTGGAGGCTGGATAAAGAAGATGTGTGTGTGTGTTTTTTTAAAATAAAATGGAGTATTACTTTGCCAGAAAGAATGACAAGATTGATTCATTTATGTGCAAATGGATGCACCTGGAGGACACGCTAATGAGTGAAATCAATAGAGCACAGATAGGCAAATACCGGATCTTCCCATTGATATGAGAACCGGTAGATGCAAATGAGCTCTAGTAGTATGACAGTCTTTTTAGAATGGGAAATTTCCAAAGAAATTTTGGTGTGGGGATGTAATGAGGGGAAGGAATAAGTATGATTCTGAAAGAAAATAAAAAAGCATGTATATAGGGGGTGGGGAGGTGTGGGTGGGGATATGGGTAAAAATGAAAATTGACTGTCATATATTGGTACAAATTCCCCAATGTTATGTGTGAGATGTACCAATAAGGAATGCAATTAAAAAATAAATAAATCTAAAGGGAAACAATACTCCCAAATTCATCCCTAGAAGTAAACACTATATAGATTCCAAAAGCAGAGAAAAACCCAACCAAAAAAGAGAACTATAGGCCAGTCTCCCTAAGGGACATAGAATACAAAAATCCTCAATAAGATACTGGCAAACAGGATATAAGGAAATTATACATTCTGACCAAGATGGATTCATCCCAGAGAGGCAAGGATGGTTCAACATATGTAATCAATAAATGTAGTGCACTATATTAACAGATTAAAGGACAAAAACCATATGATTATCTCAATAGATGCAGAAAAAAATGACAAAAATCCAACACTCATTTGTGATTATACCTCTACAGAAAACTGGAATAGATGGTCTTTATCTCAACCTGATAAAAGCTATTTATAAGAAACCAGCAGCCAGCCTCATACTAAATGGTCAAAAACTTAAACCTTCCATTCTAAGATCAAGAATAAGACAAGGATGTCTACTTTTCCCACTCCTGTTCAATATAGTTCTGGAAACTTAGCCATAGCAATTAGACAGGAGAAGAAATAAAAGGTAAAGATAGGAAAGGAAGAAATTAAACTGCCATTATTTTCTGATAACATGATACTCTGTAGAAGATCCTAAAAACTCAACCAAAAGACTGCTAGACTTAATTGCCAGATTCAGTAGCATAGCTGGATACAAGGTCAACACTCAAAAACCAAGAGCCTTTGTATACACAAAAAACAGAAACACTGAGATAAAAATCAGGGAATCAATTCCTTTCATAATAGCATCCCCCAAAAATGAAATATCTAGGAATCAATCTAATAAAGGAGGTGAGAGACCTCTACTCTGAAAACTACAGTATGCTGAAAAGGGAGATTGAAGAGGATATCAGAAAATGCAAAGATATTCCTTGTTCCTGGCTAGGTAGACCCAACATCACCAAAATGGCTATACTCCCACATCTACTATAGATTCAGTGCAATCCCAATTGAAGTTCCCAACAGCATATTTCACAGATCTAGAGAAAATAATCCAAAAATTTGTCTGGAACCAGAAGAGATCTAGAATATCAAAAGCCATTCTAGACAACAAGGATATTGTAAGGGTATCACAATCCCCAATAGGAATCTATACTACAAAGCCACTGTGATGAAAACAGCATGCCACTGGCAAAGAAAGAGATGTGAGGATCAGTGGAAGAGACTAGAAGATCCAGAAACAACTAAGCCACTTCATTATTGACAAAGGAGCCAAACACCTTCAATGGAGGAAAGATAGCCTCTTTAACAAACGGTGCTGGGAAAACTGGGTTTCAATCTGCCAAAGATTAAAACTAGACCTACCTTTTTCACCATGCACTAAACTAAAATCAAAGTGGATTAGAGACTTAAGTATTAAAACAGATACACTAAATTTACTGCAAAATAGGTTAGGTAGAACTTTTGGAGACATTGGGGTAGGGAAGATTTTATGAACAAAACCTCAGTAGCACAGGAACAAGTACAAAATCAAAAACTTGGATCTCATCTTTTTAAAAGCTTCTACACAGCAAGAGAAAACACCAGCAGAGCAAAAGACAACCTGCAATATGGGAAAATATTTTACCAGCTATTCCTCAGACAAAGCCCTACTATTTAGAATATATAAAGAACTTAAACCCCTCCCCTAATTTAAAGATCCAATTAAAAGTGGGAATCTGAAATGACATATTTTTAGATGAAGAAGTAAAAGCAGCAGAGAAACATGAACAATGTTCAACATCACTGGTCATTCAAGAGATATAGATGAAAACAACATGAAAATTCCACCTGACTCCAGAAAAAGTGGCTGCTATCAAGAAATCAACAACAGGGCCGGAGGGTTAGCTCAGTGGTTCCGGCACCTGCCTCGCAAGCGCAAGGACCTGAGTTCAATCCCCGGTTACCACATATAATGCTGGGTGTGGAGACACGCCCACCAACAATCAACACCACATACCACAATGCCGGACGTGGTGGCTCACACCTGTAATTCCAGCACTCGGGAGGCAGAGACAGGAGGATTGCTGAGTT
>PVIC010034340.1:0-19791 GCA_004025085.1 Thryonomys swinderianus
CTGTCTTTGTCTCTGTCTCTCTGTCTCTCTCTCTGCACCTAGCAAAACTCACTAGGAATTTGTTTGGCCTGGGTCCCTGGTACCTTTTCCTGATGATGGTCCTCAGAGAGAATCTGACTGCCTCACGCTGATGTGCTGCAGACCCCCTTCATTCATTTCCCAACTTCGTGAAGTGTAATCCAGGAAAAATTGCTCTCTGCCTCCTTTCCTCTCCAAAGCATCTCTATCTATTGAAAATGCAGAAAATCCTCCTTTAGTTTAGCTTAATGATGAGCACAGGACTTATGCTTTACATAAAATATGATAGAGCTGACACTTTGAGCATTGCCATCAGTTCATAGGCTAAAACTGCTACAAATGTCAACACAGACAATAATCCTTAACTAATAAAGAAATTCTGGAAAATTTTCCCTCTTAGCGTTCAATAAAGTGAGGTAAAAAAGGAGTGTTCACACAATGTACCAGTAACAAAGCTGGCTCCTAAGGTAGTTTAATGACATTTGAATTTTTGAAACAAAAATGAAATAATTGTTATAATTAAAATATATATATTTTTAAAAAGTTAAACATTTAAATGTAACAAACTTGGAAGTATTTGAAGAGTTGAGGTGTGGTATTATTTCTACGGTGCACAAGTCAAGAAAGAAGACAGCTTTAAGAACAATGGCTGTCGCATGCACACTATATTCAAGTTCAGTATTATTCCTTGTGCTCGCAATAGCTCTAATCTCTAAATCACTTTCCATGTTTTAACCAGGCAAGAGAATTATTTTCAAAAAGCGAAAATTACAACTCAGGAGTGAAAATGAAGTCAACACCTTTCCAAGATTTTTACTTCATTCTTTAATTAGTGACATGGTAAATTGTTGAAAACAGATGAAAGATTATCTGAGAACCACGTGTGCATAAAAATTTAAGAAAAAAAATGTTGAAGAAAGATTGTTTGTTAAATACAATGCTGGTTTAAGTCCAATGGGGCAATGAACCATAACCTTGAGGTTATCTCTTCCACTGAACAGAGACTGTCCAGATACCCATCAGAAAAAAATATGCAATTGACCTCTCCATAGAGGGTAAAGTTGACGATCAATTGAAGATCAATCAAATAATAAGCTGACACCAGCATTGAATGATTACTCAGTAATCTCTTTCACCTATATGTAGTTTGGAAAATATTTTCTTCCAGAAGCATGCTTTATCTATTAGGCTAGTATGTTTCCTTTCAAGAACCCCACATAATTTTTCTTCTACTTTCAAAACCATTCTCTCTCAGAATAAATTCACTGGACCAGAATTAGTCCTTTATTATTATTATTATTTTTTTTTTAGCAAACTGATTGTCCAGATGTCCAACTTTTACCACACAATAAATGAAAAATAAAATGCTGAGTAGGAAAATGCTTCATTTATTTGGAGAACAAACCTTCTGAACATTCTACAGCATATGATGGGATCAATCTAAACAGGTAGAGTGACTAAGAACAATCAGATTAAAGTCCCACTACATTTTCAGTTGGTAGAGAAAAACTCTAAATCTGGCAGTTACAGTTTAAATAGACTGAAAATATGAGCTGCCCAATACAACTGATCTACTTTTTCCCTGCAAAATTTACTCTTCTTACAAGCAAAAATTTTGGATTACTTTTTTTTTTTTTGGTGGTGGCGGTGGTGGTGGGGGCTTTACTGGGGACCCCTGAAACATTACCAGAAACCTCTGCCATAGTCTTCAGTCTGCTGCCTGGTGTACAACACAGGTCTTGGGAGGAAAACAAAAGTCAGGACAAAGAGAGAAAATAAAGAGGACAAGCAATGCCAATGAAACCAACGAAGGCACTAGAGAGTCTATGCCACTGATTTTTGTTGGGAATTAACTGAGGTGAAGGTAAGTTGTGTGACAGGATATGCAGTCATGTGGCTTCTGCGGAAGTAAATGTAAACAAGGCTTGTAAAGGACATGGCGATGCATTCTCAATTAGGACAGAATACACAAAATATAAGATTGCAGTCAGAACATGGTCCCTAGTTAAGCAGGGTTTAGACCTGGGAATGGAATTTGGGTGTGAGTTGCTCTTTCTGCAGCATGTAGACATCAGCTGGACTCAATTCTCTAACCAAATCACTTGTGGGATTAACTCTTCACACCTTGCTTTAGTTATAATTAATATTATGGCCTCCTGCAGAACTTTGTCTCAAGAACATCTACAAATAATTTCTTTGTTTTTGGAAGACAGAGATATAATACCATACAGTTGCTGCTATTTCACCAATGATCAGCTGATATCCATCATTTTATAGGCAACAATAGGGTTAAAGATTAGAAGCAATTTGGGAGAATGGAAAAATGAGTTCCAAACTTAAAATATAGATGAGAAGGAAATTTTACATGCTAGAAATATGATTTGAAGAATATATGATTTCTTTTGACTGTGTTTTTATATAGGCATCCGCATTCATTTTCCTGTGAAGCCTAATGAGTAATGACTTTAGTGTTGTTTGGTGAGGATAACTTGGAATGGTAATTTGTATTCCTGTGTTTCTCTTGTGTAGTCATTGATTTATATTTTTTTTAAAGCTAACTAAATGTTCTTTTCTAGGAAGACTGACTTCCAACGAAAAAGAAAAATTCCTAGATATTGAGCCCAGTGTTTATTTATCAATTTCATAGAGAGTGACATTAGACACATTTTATGAAAAATAATTATTTATATATAAGATTTAGTTTGTTTTCATTATAATATGAACCATTTCAAATTTTCAAAATTTTACTCTTTATATTACACTGTTACTGTTTAGAATTAGAATTTGAATAATATTTTGAAGAAAGCTCCTATTATCAAATATGTATATGTCAACAATTATTAGAGAAATATTACATTGATCCATTTTTCAGTGATATTTTGCACTTAAAATGGAAGAGGTGATAAAAATTGTATGGCCTGAAGTAATTTAAAATTCTGTAAGTTAACTTTCTTTAATTGTATTCTCATGAACAATTCAGATTTTTCTAGTTTATTATGACAAGTGATCCTTATTCATTCAAAGTACCACTTAATTATGTAGCAAAATTATAAGCAAATTTTTGTTTTTAACATAAATTTACTTATGGTGAAGTTATCTTCATCTATGTAAAGGAAATTTATTCTAGTTGATTATTATAATCAGGATAATTCATACCTTAAACTAGTGCATAATTGTAAGAATGCAAGGATATTATTAGGTTCATCAGTACATGAACAAGGTGTACAGAGAGAGTTTAATCAACAATACATTTTTTTTGCTCACTGGATTAAATTATAAATGCTTTATATTTTGACAGTGTTCAATTTGGCATCAAGTATGAATCATTTCAAACCATATGGAATGTATCTTTTTAATATCATATATTTTCCAAAGATTATTTTAAAGAATGACTTTTAATGCTGGGTGAAAAGTTATTTACATTATGAACAAATTGTGACAAGGATAAGCAAGGTCAACAGTCATTCCAAGAAAACATTCACTATGTTCTGTTCAGTGACTCATCTGTTTCTATCCTGTTGTATATACATATTTATATATATATAAATTATATATGTAATTTGTTGTACTGTATATATATACACACATATGTATATATACAAATTAAAATTACTAAATTTAAAATTATTAAGTTATAAATGTACATATATATGCACATTGAAATTACTTACATCTGATTCATGGCCCTTTAAACTCAGCATTTTAATGTAATTTTGCTCACAAATTTATCTTCCTGTCTAGGCAAATATTACAGCTCCCCTTCTTTTGACAAACCTAAATGAATGCATTTCTACAGAAGGCCTTGATATATTTATTTTATGCTCTTTCATGAGGGCTACAATATATGTGATGCATAATATAGGGAAAATTTTGGTAGCAATCAAAAAGTGTGAAGAGCTATGCTTGTTTTTTAATACCCCTTGAAAATTTCATGTTTAATTTTTGAATATTTCCCCTCATAATGTAGAAAGCAAGATAATTCAGCTGTGAAAATAAGCACAATTTTTCCTAATCTGCAACAGCTGAGTACTTTCCTGTTTTTACAAAGAATCTGCTCCCTCTTTACCACAGGCATTTTTCTAATCAACTTTCTGTTATTGGCATTGTATGATTGAGTGAGGGTTCTTTTTTCTTAAGGAGGAAAACATAGAAAAATATAAAGTCAGAGGGAGCCTACAATTGTTTTGGTTTGTGTAATATTGGCCTTGAAGAGAAAAATAAGAGAATAATTCAGTCAAAAACAAGCATCCAGTTACCACAAATTCCAAATTTTTAGGCTTAGAGTGAAAGAGACACATTAATTTGGGGATATCAGTGCTGCTGGTGAAACTGAATACAGAAAAATAACTTCTGTGAGCTGCCACAGCTAGCTTCCTGTATTAGACAATGTGCTGGGGAATCTCTGGGCTTGCTATTTTAGTCTTTTTTGAAAACAATGAAAAAGGGTGATTGTGGTAAAAATCACGTTTTCTAAGCGCACATCCACTCATTGAGAACTTCAACAAAGTTAGTAAACCCTGACTGCTAAGAGAAAATACGGAGCAGTTTCCTGAGAATTGTTCAGCCAACATGCTATTAAATATACCACCTAACATTGTTCTTTTCCTCTCTCTTTTCACTCTTGCAGCTACCACATGTGATGGATGAAATCCAAGTTAAACACTCTCACCAGAGCATGCTTCAAGACAGATGACTGAGCCTCAGGCTTGGCCAATACAATGTACTTCTATTCTCTATTTATTTTTGTAGTTCAAAGACCTGGCAGTCACCCACTTGGTGCCTGCCATAAGCACCAGTGTGCTCCTGATTACTGTCCAGCGATTTCATAGCTGTGTGCCAGCTACTCGGATAGACCATGCAAAAAGAGAAAGTGGAGTTTTTGAAAAGCAAAGAAACCCCAGCTTCCACTTAAACTTTGAAATTTCAGATGATATATTGCCAACAAAGAGACCTTGCTTTAATCAGAAAAGCCACAAGAAAAGGCTACTTCTGTTTACCCTTGGTCATTTGGGAAACCCCTGATAAGGAGGCTGTACAATTTTGCAACTTCTCTTAAAGTTGGCACATTCTCCTCAAATCCAGTTGAGTCTTGATTACATTTCCAGAATAGACATATTTACAGTCCTGTCATACATAGATTTTAGTCTTCCCTCTGTGTACCAACAAATAGGCCTCCTGGAATATTAAGGGTTAATTTGAAGTTGTTTTCTAAGAGCTGGCTCTTAGAAATTTAAATAATTACTAAACTGATCTTCTGCTGTAGTTAAAGTTTCATAAAAAAATGACATTAGCTCCAAAAATAATTTAGGTGCATTGTTTTAGGTTTTAATTCTGTAATCATGTAAGGAATAGGTAATGACTGTGAGTTTCATGAATTCATTAATATAGGGCAGAGGGAAAAATTGGTTAGAATATCAGTATATAATTTGGTGCACATTACTCTGTTGTTAATTTTATTTTCTGAGATAGGGTTTACTATGTAGTTCAGACTGAACACACTCTGTAGCCCAAGCTGGCCTTGAACTCTTGCCAATGATCTGCCTCAGCCCTGCCAAGCACTAGTGTTCCGGTGGGCCCCACCATGTCAGGTCTACCTGAATCTCTTATATGTTGGTTATTCATAATGTTTGATACCTGTGTAACGATGCAACCTTGGTACTAGATCTTGTTGATTTATCACATTTTGATCTTGATGATTTATCACATTTTGTTCTATCGATTTGATTAAAGAAATTTCCTTCCTTGATTATTAGAGTTAGTCGAGTGTAAAATTCATACTTAATACTTCAGAGTGGTAAGCCCCCTCCCTGAGAACTTCTGTCTTTTTAATAAAAATGATAATTTCTAAGGTGAAACAAACATCCATAAGCTTAATAAAAGCAACAAGTCAAATTAAAATTTGTCATAAAGATGTTATTCCTGTTTCCTGACTGTTCTTAAAATAATAAAATTTCATCTACAATCTCACCTTCAATGGATGGAATTACATCATCACCTTGGCATTCATATGGTGAGGACCTATCTCCAATAGACAGGGCCTTCATAGAAGTAATTAAGGTGTTAGTGGGCCAGCAGGGTGGAGTCTTCATGCAGGAACATTAGTGTCCTTGTAAGAGAAGACAGAAAAAAATGACCTCTTTTTCTCCCTCTTTCCTCTCCTCCACTTCCTCCCTCCCCGCTGTGCTTATCATTCTCTGTCTCTCTCATCCTCATGAAAACACAGAGGGAAAACCACTTTTTATGAGCCAGGAAGAGAGTGCTCCCTGGAATCTGAATGGTTAGTTGAAATTCCTAGCCTCCGAATGGTGAGCAGATAAATTTCAGTTGTTTATGTGATCCAAGCTATTGTATATATTTTATAATGACCACCTTAGTTATGACTTTTTATATTGTTTGTACTGCTGTTGCCTTTTAAAGTGTTGCTTGAATTTTTACCATAACCTTATCTAACAATAATTAGATTTTTCTTTTTTTTTTAGACAGGGTCTCGCTTTGTAGTTCAAGCTGGCCTTGAGCTCACTATGTAGTCCAGTCAAGCCTGAAACTCACAGCAATCCTCCTGCCTCTGCCTCCCGAGTTCTGGGATTATATCCATGAGCCACCATGCCCGGCCTAGTGGTGTGTGGTACTGAGCATTGAGCTCAGGACCTTGCGCTTGCCAGGCAGACACTGGAACCACTGAGCTCAATCCCTGTTTTTTAATATTGCTCAGTTTTCTGAGGCTCATCATTTTCCTTGATTTTTTTCTCTCATTTCTCAGGCTAAATAATTTCTGTCTTCATTAATGCTCTCTGATTCTTTTTTCCTCTGCGCTCAAATTGCTGTTGATCACAGAAGACAATTTTTCATGTCAGATATTGTATATTTTTATTTTAGCATTTCCATGTGTTTCTGATGTTTTCTTCTGTAGCTTACATTCCCTATCATGATTCTCTGGCTCTGAAAAGATCCTACTTTACTTATTTTCCATGAGGTTTCAAATTCATTGGTCTGCCAAATCTATCATCAGAATCTTCTTGGGATCTGTTTCTATTCATTCCTTTTTATTTATTAAATGATGTCAAAGGAAATTGTTTTCCTTTTTTGAAAATTTTAGTAAATTTTTAATTAGTACTCAACTGTGTTTGTATTACCTTTTTTTATAAAACTGGGTTTATTGGTGCATTTTAAGTATACATTATGGTCACGTTCCTCATTGAGAATTTGTACATGTGGATGATATACCTTGATTCTTATTTTTTTCAATCTCCTTCCTTTCCTTTAATCTCTTCACACCCCATATACATAAAATTTGTTTATTTTTTCCTCTTTTCCTTCAAATTGTCCTTTCCCTTCTTTTTTTCTCCTATGCCCTCCACCACCTGAGCCTGTTTTCTCCTTCCCCTTTGAAGATTTTCTTCCTATTTCACAATACCTGTTATACATTTTGAACCTCACTTATAATTTCAGCTTCTCCCACTGCCCATCGACTGCATGCCATCTTATATTTTGGCTTCTGTTACTTTCCTTTGAAGAGTACTGTTTTTAATTTGAACACATGGCATGATTCTTGTATTACTGAAGTATTAAAAGGTCTGCTTACGCTTTGTTAGGTTACTTCCTTGAAAAGACTGTTTGCTAAGCCTCTTTAATGATGTGACTTATTCTTCAAACTGTAATTTTCATATGAAGCTTGGTTTCATGAAACTTGGTTTTAGCCTTAACTGTATCTATAGTGGAAATTTATTGTAGTGCATAGTTCTTGACCAAAGCTGTGATTTTTGTGGCATTCTAAATGGAAACCTATGTAGTATTGTAAATGAGGTCCAGAATGTATGGTAGGCATTGTGAAATAAGAAAATCTTCAAAGAGAAAAGGAAAATGGGGTAGGGGTAAGTAAAGAAGGGAAAGAAAAAAATTGATAGTAAAAACAAAAATAATAGAAACAAAATTTATGTATATAGGGAATTGGAGGGTTGTAGGGAAGGCAGAGGCATGGAAAATGAGAATAAAGATGTGTCATGTACAGGTACAAATTGTCAACATTGAGTATGATCATAGTGTATATCTTAAGTATGTCAATAAAATCAATTTTGAAAAAGTAATCGCTCCTATGTCAGGGCCAAAACCTCAAAGCCTCATAGTATAGTTCTACCTTTAGAATATCTGGTCCTTTCTTAAGTCCATAGAAACCTTTCTTTAGTAAGTATTACATAATTTCCCCTCATACTTATACAACACAACCTTCAGTTGAAGACTTGAAATGGACGCTCAGATCAGTTTTCTGTTTCTTTCTCTGTAAAATTCTGTTTCCTTTTGTTTCATCTCCTGTACTGGAGTCAACCAAATCGATCCATGCCAGATATGAAACCTAAAATATTCCCATGAAATCATTTCATGACCCATGAAATGAAGAATGAATTCATATTTTCTTAAATCCTCAGGGAAATGACTTCACTTATATCGTCCGCGTAATGGTACAGACCTCTTCTCTCCCTGACAACTTTACTTCCGGCAAAAACCTCAAAGACAGAGAGAAGTTACTGAATGCTACACGTGAAACCATTTCAGTTTCACCTCTGGAAATGAAAAGGAATGCTTGCTTTTGGTAGCCACTGATCTCCTTAGTGCTGTTTCCGTAGTTCGCCACAGTGTTGTTGGTCATAGTAAAATCATGTGCTGCTTTTGCAGTGGCCCCTTTAGGTAGAAATGTTTCAGAAAAATGAGTTAAACACCTGATGAGGAACCCAGCTTTCTCTCTGGAGGTGGGTCATGTGACTGCTGCTTCTGGTGCTTCTCTCTCTCTCTCTCTCTGTCTCTTTCTCTCTCTCTCTCTCTCCCTCCCTCTCTCTCTCTCTCTCTCCCTCCCTCCCTCTCTTTCTCTGTCTCTGTCTCTGTCTCTGTCTCTGTCTCTGTCTGTCTGTCTGTCTCTCTCTCTCTCTCTCTCTCTCTCTCTCTCTCTCATCAGACTAAATAAGAGACTGCAATGCATGACTAAATACTCGGAATATGTTGCTCTGTCTCACTGTCCTAGCCATCACACATCCCTCTTAAGCACTATTTCTCCTGCAGTATTACTGCCCCTCCCAGTCTCCTCATTCTACAGAAGCTCTCACTTTCTCTGTATGTTGGTTCATCACGTTTCCCCACTGAATCTACACTAACAAAAGTAGCAGTCATTTAGTTGGGGTTATCCGACCTCTTGCCTGCACTTATTCTGCCTTGTATCTGAATGCACGGTTCTTCGGGAAAGCAGCTAGGTAGGAAAGAAGAGAGTATTATCTGTGTACCTTAAGCAATAAACTACTAATGCCAAGACTGTTGTAACTATCCGCAGTCAAGACTGATCGCTTTCATCAGCAAGGAAAAGATGAGGCTCAGGTAAGCAGGTGGCTCGCTGTGGTGAAACTGCAGGATTCTAAGTAGCAAGAGTCTTTATGGCAGAGTCCCCAAATAATGGTCCTTGGAACTTAGCAGCGCGCAGTTGCCGTGGACCCGGGGATGGCCCCTCCACACCAGGCACCATCATGCACTGCTCTTCAAATCAGAGTCCTATGCTCCCTTGACTCTACTATGATGCATCGATCTTGTGCATATTGTGATTCTAACAGACACTCTATGAATTTTATTCATAATAAGTAATCTGAACAATAATTGGATAATTCATAACTATAGAATTATACCTAGTCATTAAAGAGTGATCATAGATACTGTTAAATTTCATTAAATAGAATTAATAACTTGTCTGTAAATTTACTTTAGATTTGCTCTTTATAAAACCTGTTGTCAACTTTTCTCAACTCTTTTCTAAGATAATGATACTGAAGGCAGTAATAATTGGAGATATTTAAATATAATAGAAGTCTTGTTATTAAATTCAAGGGAATTTTCCTTTAGGTTAGTATATCTATTTCCTAAAAATTTCATGGAAAATGAATTTTATCTGTCCCAAGAAAGGTCCCATTAACCACACTTAATAATTCTTGGATTGAGATACTTTACACATCAACTAGATAGATAGATGATATATAGATAATAGTGGTGAGAATAAATGTATACAAACTGAGATCAATGATGACTGTTTTGGTGAGAAAATAATAATCTCAGATAGAAGTTCACATCATGTGAGGGTCGTGGAGATTCTCTGAGATTCAATTTGATTGTCAGTCACTGGTTACCTCAGTCAAAACTTTTACGTTCGAAGACAAAATTACCCTTATATGTTTAGACTGGATAGTGAACAGGTGACAAGGACCAGAGGCTCTTACTATCAAGGGAAGACAAGCAAATTCAGTCACTGACAGGTAAAAGCCAGGTAATAATAAGTTATCTACTCAAAGGATTAAATCAAGGCATCAGTATTTATAAAAGCCTTTAAAACAGTACCAACAGAGAAGAAAAACAGACGTCATTGTATTAGTACTTTTTAGTATGGAGTAGGTTATTAGAGCTACAAAAATTTTAGTATGTTGGAGTCTCTAGTCTTAGGTCTTCATTAACATGCTGATAGAATATTAGACATATGTAGCTGATTTCCATTAGTGCAATGAGATTGTAAATAAATAGTATTAAATGTTTACTATGCACCCAGCATTGTGCTTCAGGGAAATGAGCACAGATAAGATCATTTGCTCCCCACAAGTTGCTTTTAGACACAGAAAGTATTAAAGAAACATAAGCATTTCACAAGACATGAAAATATGTACAGAAATAAAAACAGATTTGCACAGAAAAGATGGGAAGCTTCACTTCAGTGATAGAAAAGATTTCAGAAAGTATTTGGAACTCTCAAGGAAGATAAAGTGATAATTGAATATTTGTACATCATTTGGCAAAAATTCTGTATAGTTTTGTTGTTTTAGTAATCAATGCACATATGAATGTTTCTGACATTTTAGAATTTCATAAATGATGATTAGATATAAACATTACTGAGAATTTTGTGTGGCCACATGTTTCTGTTAGCAGCGTCTAACATTAGTTATCAATTAAGAAATAGCTCTGCAAATCAAAATGGAAAGTTCATGACAATATGAATAAATCTATTAAAAGTATTTATATTTGAAATGAGTACATTTGAAAAAAGTAGAGTCTAATTACAATTTAAGCACAAAAACAAAATGTTACAGATAATCGCACTATGAAGAAACTAAATTTTTTAGTGCTTTTCTATTTTCTTTTGTCAAAAAATTAGCCAGAAGCATTAATTTTATAATTTTTATATGAAGTTCAATTTTAAATTTGTCACCTTTCCTCAAATATGATTATTAATATTATAATTTAATGAAATTAATAGAGCTATGTTTATATATATTTCTCAAAATATAATTTTGATGGCAGATTATGCACTATCGCTAGACTATCTGTGCTCAACAATTAAACTTGAGCCGGGCGTGGTAGCTCACGCCTGTAATCCCAGCACTCGGGAGGCAGAGACAGGAGGACTGCCGAGTTTGAGGCTTGCCTGGACTACATAGTGAGCTCAGAGCCAGCCTGAACTACAAAGCAAGACCCTGTCTCAAAAAAATAAAATTGGGCCGGAGGGTTAGCTCAGTGGTTCCAGTGCCTGCCTCGCAAGCGCAAGGTCCTGAGTTCGATCCCTGGTAACCACATATAATGCTGGGCGTGGAGACATGCCCACCAGCAATCAATACCACATGCCACAGTGCCGCACATGGTGGCTCATGCCTGTAATCCCAGCACTCGGGAGGCAGAGGCAGGAGGATTGCTGAGTTCAAGGCTTGCCTGGGCTACATAGTGAGCTCAGGGCCAGCCTGAACTGCAAAGCGAGACCCTGTCTCAATAAATAAATAAATAAATAAATAAATTAATTAATTAATTAATTAATTAAACTTGAAATTTGTGGCTCTTAAGTTTTTTTCCTGGTTGCCATGAATTAAATGTTTTATTGGGAAATTTATTGGGGGATAATTAAAATGTATGCTGCAATACTATTTGCACTTTTGAAAATATCAGACTGTTTTTGTTTTAAGAATGCAAAGCATAACATAAACAAGAAAACCGATGAAGACGAGAGTGATAATTTCAATTCTTCATTTTCACTATGGAAAAATTTTAAGAACAATATATTTTACTTGTTATTATTCTGCATACATATGAAATACTAGCAGACTATGTAATGAAATAATTTGACATTTAACTCTAAAGAAACGTGGGTCAGACTGTTAACTGTATCTCCATACTCACTCTGTCCTTTGCCCTCTCTGTAATAAAACTTGAATTTTTGCTGGGTATATGTCAGTCTGATGGCTGACCACCTCTCTTATCCTGACTTTCAGGGAGGTGTGGCCCTTGTGTGTATGTTTAAGTTTATAATGTCAAAAAAGAAGTTGTGAGAAACTTCTATTTTATACCACTAAAGACAAAGTGGATCTTTGGCAACTCCTCACTCATGATGGATGCCAGTGAAAAAAGCCACTCTGGAAAAAAAAAAAGTAGTGGAAATGAAAGACTCACTGCAGAAAGGGGCAGGTGTTCAATTAGCCTATCATGTGGTATAGAAAGATCTTTCTTCTGCATATGAGCAAAATATTTAAATTCACTTGTTACAGCAGCTAAATCTTTGTCTGAGTAGAATATATACATACTATTACTGATGGGCAATATAAAAGATGGTATAAAAGTCTTGAAAATTATTAGACTCAACACATTTCAAAATTCTAAATCTTTGGCTACAGAGGAAATATAGTTTTCTTTAGAAGACAGCCCAATGTGCAAAGGAAAGAAAATAATGGACATAAATCAAATCAGAAAGAAAACTGAGCATACAGAACTTTGAATTCAGTTTTAAGAAAAAGTATAAAATTGTATTATGTGACTAAATACGATTCCAATAATTTTTAAATAAAATTTTTATATTCAACTGGTTTCCATTCAAAATAAGCTGAAAATTATTCCTCAAAGTTCAGTATAGAAAACTTTATACTTCATTAAAGAATTCAGTGAATATTTGTTGAAAATATGTGTGCTGAGTGTATATGAAAGCAGGCTTATCAAGATAATTTTCAGAAATAAATGTGTGCTTCTTTGCAGATTATATTAAGCTAAGCATCAAAATAACATTTTGTTTGTCTAATTAATATGTAAAATAGTATGTTCAGCTCAAAGCTCATGCTTCTGAAAACTTTCTCTAGTTTTTAAAATGTTGTTATTAATTTCACCTGTAAGTAAAGAATTTGAATAAAAAGCCCAGAGAAGTTTTCGCTAAACAGCTAATAGTTACTTATTTAAATATTAAATAAAAGTGATATCTTTAGATAGTAACTTCCTCTTACCTGTGCACACATCTAATGATAAAGGCAAAAATTTTAAAAATCCTATTCCCTTAATACTGAGGATCAATTTGCCACCAGATAATTTTTTCATGATTATTGTCAGATTTCACAACTCTGAGTTTCTTTTTATTTTCCTAGTAGAAAATTCATAAAGTAAAACCACATTGTTTTAAAGAAGAACACATGGTTAGTTTTAGGAGAGAAGTGAAAAATCTGTAGTTTGGCTCCCACAGTAATTATTGACAGCCACTAAACTCTATATAAAACATAAGTCATACATTAGCTGATCACCAACATGTGTATAGCCACAAGGTAACAGATATTAAACTTGGGGGAAAATGGAGAAAACAAAATGGGTTAATAGAGGATCACAAGACAATAAGATGTTTAGCTTTATATCTTTTGTTTTAGCCCTCAGCGGCAGTTGTCCAAGATTTTTATGAAAAAAAGGCATTTTATGATATTAGTTTTCATTTTCATGGTCATGATAAGTTTCTGCATTTTAGCAAAAAAATAGAAAATAGTAACAATTGCAAATAGGGCTACATTTTCTTCAGAACTTAAAAGTAGTATAAGTCACCCTGTCAACAGATTCAGAGCCAAAGAGAAGGGGAGGAAAGTGCTGTATGTGATTTTGTTACACTGGCCAATTTTCCTGAGGACTCAAGTTCTACAATTAGAAGTTGATGACAGCTAAGCATATTTAATTTGAATGTGCAGGTCTCTTTAACCAATCTGTGTGAAAGAGACACTGATGAAGATTTTCACATTTTCAAAGCCCAATGGCCAAATACTTAAATTTGAGGTATTACATAATAACTGAAATGAAAGTGTAAAACAACGAATGAGGTTTCAACTCACCTAACATAAACATGATATTAACAGCCCACTCTCAGTAGTGTGCTTTTCAATCGGTGGTCCTGGATTTGTTTACATAATTCCCAGTTTCGCTCATTCGTCCACGGTCAGCCCCACACACTACGTGCCTGGTTGGAGTTGTGGTCGGGGGACAAAAGAAAGTTGACTTACTTCATAGATTCTGTACCACATGCTTGCAAGTAGGGTGAGACAACCAACAGGAGACCACAGAGGGAGAAAACTGAGGATTTTTCAAGAAGCATGAGTAGGTAAATCACAAAAGTTAAACTAAATAACTGACAGTTTTCATATTCTGAGCCTGAAAATTATTTTCATAGCAATTTTTAATTTAAGATTGAATGTGTGGATGGAGTTTATAATCATACTCAAATTATAAATATGATATGAGAGGAGTTATTTAGCTAAAAGATTTGGAAAATGGAATTACTTGGTAAAGAAGACCTAATATCAGGTCTGATTTAAAGTTTGCTTTGTAAATGATTTTTCTTATATGCTTTTTTAAAATCACTTATGGTCTCTGAACCTAAAAATCATTATCAGTAAAATAGGGATGAATAAAGAGATCCATATGCAGAGATAACTCAAAGAAAAATAATACAAGACTGGTTGGAGTCATTGAGGATGCAGGAGACTGTGTAAAAGAGATAAACAAGCTATTGTCAGAGATAAGAACAGAACACTTCACAGGAAAATAAATAGACATACACATAAATGAGGGCTATCAGACTCCAAAATGCTGTGACATAAAAATATCTACACCTAGACATATAATTATCAAGTTTCCAGATGCACGACAAAAGAATGAAATACTGAAAGCAGTGAGAGAAAGGAAGAAAATCACCTACAAAGGGAAGCCCATTAGGATCACAGCAGACTTTTCAACACAAACACTCAACACAAGCAGAGCGTGGAGGGCAGTGTTTCAAGCATTGCAGGAAAACAATCTCCAACCTAGACTGTTGTATCCTGCAAAACTATCTTTCAGAATAGATGGGGAAATAAGATACTTCTATGATAAAGAACACCTGAAAAACTTTACAAATACAAAACCTGCACTTTTCTAAAGAACATCTAGGAAAAAAAACAGAAAATTCCACACCCACAAGACCCAGGAGAGTAAATTCATTAGGGCAAACAAGAAATTACATAGAAAAGGGGAAAAGCAAAGAAGAAAAGAACCAAGAGCAGGGAAACATGACAGCTCTGAATATGTCCATATCAGTCATAACCATTAATGTCAATGGACTCAATGGGCCAATTAAAAGACACAGACTAGCAGATTGGATTAAGAAGCAAGATCCTACAATCTGCTGCATACAGGAAACAAACCTAATTCAGAAGGAAACCCATAGACTGAAAGTAAAATGTTGGAAAATAATCCTCCATGCCACAGGAAACTGCAAAAAGCAGGAGTGTCTATCTTGTTTGCAGATAAAATAGATTTCAAACCCAAACTGATTAAAAGAGATAAAGAAGGCCAGTATATTCTTGTACAGGGAACTATCCAAGAGAAAGAAATAACAATCATAAATATTTATGCACCAAACTCTAATGCACCCAACTATATAAAACAAACATTACTGGGCAAGAAAAGCCAGTTATCCATGAATACAATAGTAGTAGGGGATTTTTAATACTCCACTGTCACAAATTGACAGATCATCTGGACAAAGAATCAATAAGGAAATACTTGAGCTAAATCAAACTTTGGAGCAAATGGACTTATTAGATGCCTACAGAATTTTTCACCCTTCAAAGCAAGAATATACCTTCTTCTCAGCTGCTCATGGATCATTCTCCAAAATAGATCACATTCAAGTCCATAGAACAAGCTTAAGTAAATGCAAAGGAATCGAAGTTATCCCCTGCATACTATCAGACCATAGTGCCTTGAAACTGGAGCTGAATAGCAGAAGAAATTCCAAGATCCTCACGAACACATGGAAATTGAACAACACTCTGTTGACCAACCAGTGGGCCACAAAAGAAATCAAAGAAGAAATTAAACAGTTTCTACAACTAAATGACAACCCAGCACAACATACAGGAATTTATGGGACATAATGAAAGCAGTTCTGTGAGGGAAATTCATAGCAGTGCATGCCTACACTCAGAAAATAGAGCAAACTGAAATAATCTAACGATGAACCTCTTGGAGTAATTTTAATAAAATTAGAGACAATATTAGGTAACTGTCAAGCAAAACATTGGTTTGTCTGATTCATCATCTCCTGCTCTATGGCATCAGAGTTGTCAAAATGAGGAGGAAGAAAAAAACATGAAACCTTTTGCCAGCACATGTGTTTCATTGCATGTTGAGTTATAAAATCCTGATCTATGATTTTTTTCAAGTAGATTGTCTTTTGACTCTTTTCATCAAAAGTAGCATTCAGCATGTGATAAAGTGTAAAACATACAGTTTTGGAGAGGTTGTTATTTATTTCAGCTTGCCTTGTGATTTGTTAACAAATATGTCAACTTCATTTTGATTTGGAGTTTTTCAATTGACAAGTGCTAAGAAGAAATGCTTTCAATTTTTGGTCTTGAAGTAACAAATTAGGTACAAAAAGGAAATGCCCTAACTAATAGATTGTTTGGTATATGAACTCTAAAGTATTTAGAGAGTTTACAAAAGGAAATGACATTAAAACCATGGAATAATTTAATGGATATTTATTTAACAAATACTCTGTACCTCATACTCTGTACACTGTGAAAAGAAAAATAAATGAAACAAACAGATATCAGTCTTTATCAAGTTTACACTCTTCATATTTTCTGCAAGGTACAGACAAGACAGAAAAGACATATTTGTTTCATTGCACAAATAGGGCCAAACACTTTAAATATAATGTTTATGTGTTCATACTCCAGGAATACTTATGAAACCCTGTGGAAGGTAAATGAAACCATTGGGTTTACTCAAAATTTCTGAAGGAGGGCCGGAGGGTTAGCTCAGTGGTTCCGGCGCCTGCCTCGCAAGCGTAAGGACCTGAGTTCGATCCCCGGTTACCACATATAATGCTGGGTGTGGTGGCTCACACCTGTAATCCCAGCACTCGGGAGGCAGAGACGGGAGGATTGCTGAGTTCGCAGCGGCTTGCCTGGGCACCATAGTGAGCTCGGCCAGCCTGAACTACAAAGCAAGACCCTGTCTCCAAAAAGCAAAAAAAAAAAAAAAAAAAAAAAAGTCTGAAGGAAGTTTCTTTTGATTTCTTAAAGGAAGTGGAATGTATAAAGTGGAAGTCAAGAGTTGGCCACATGATTGATCTTGAGTTTTCCAACTTTAATGACAAAGCAAATGATTTAGTTGCTCCACACCACGTTCTGTGCAGTTCTTGGCTTTTTTTGTCTAGTGTGTAAGTTAAACTACCATTTTCCTGGAAATATTGGAAGGAGATTATGGTTGGCCTAGATCTCTGAGCCTTCTTTACTTTTCATCTTGACATTGTTTCCCTTCCTATAACCTTTACTTACTGTCTCTGAACTGCTCTAAACTACACCTCAATTCTTTCATGAACACACAGCTGCTACATTCAACTCTGTTTTGCATTTTAGGTCCCTAACTTGGTTTAAAAATGTATTCCTGAAAGACAAAATTCTTGATTCCTTTTTACACAAACCATTTTAGTTTCATCCAAAACATTTTCATTTAGATACCCAGGACTATTATTTTCTTGAAATATATGACACAAGTAAAGGACTTCCTTTAGGGAAGAGCCAAGATTATTATCCACCCTCCAGAGAGATGTACACATACACATACACACATCTACTCACACATACACTCACATGCTTGATGAAAATCAACTCCTTTTCATTTACTCTGAGCATGATCTGCATTTCTGTAATTGTTGCTGAGCTATAGGAAAATACATATGTAAGTTATACCTACTATAGTTGTTTAATTGATAATGTAAATTAGGCTAGGTTTAATAATCTAAGAATTAAAGCATACCACATCATAGAATTGTTTAGTTAATTAGTGAATATCAAATATGGTCGCTGTTTTTACTTATAATCATTATTTCAGAAAAATAAATTTGTCTTTCATAATCTTTCATTTGTTCTCTCTCCTTTTAATTTTCATTCCCTTAGATACGTTATTCTTTCACTAAATTTCATCAACCATGAGTCCTTTCAGCCTCACTGGTGTCAACACTTTTTGTCCTAAAAATAGTATTTATTTTGTGCTAAATTTTTGGTTGTACAGAAAATTGAACAGATTGTAGAGAATTAACATGTTCCAGGTTATAATCCCTTCTCATATTATCTTGTATTAGTAATGCTTTCCATTATTGGGGTACATTTGAAGTTACCCATGAACCAATGTTGATACATAATTATTATTGTGAATTAAAGTCCATAATTTGCATCATTGTTTTCTGTCTCTGAGAAGCTGGGTCCTCACAGTGAGTTACTAACCCTCAAAACCTCTTGAATTGTTTTGTGCAGTTAATGAAATAATTCAGTAAAGACACATAGGTGGCCAAGTATCATTGTGCCATAGGTTTTGGTAGCCAGGAGTGCTGTGTGCCTTGTTTTAGAAAGAGAGGCCATTTGTCTTCAGGTCAGAAACTTCATAAAGAACATAAATGTACTATACCTGGAAATCTGCTCCTTTGCTTAACTACACCAGCAAAATATGCTACTTTGGACCCGTTAAGTCCCCTAGGCCTTCTAAAGTGTAAACTACATGCCTGATATGAACCCTGGTTTTACAATTGTGTGAGTTTTGACAGGCGCATAATATGTATCCATCATGATGATATTTTCTTTTTACTGAATAGGTTCCCTGGTCTAAAATCCACCTGTTCCATATGTACATCCCTTTAAGCCCTGACAACCACTTACCTTTTTAATGTCTCTAATTGGCCTCTGCCAGATCATCTTATAGTTTAAATGATGCAGCAGCATTTATTGACTTACTTCTTTGAGAAAGAAATGTATGATAGGCTATTTACCATATGTATTTGCCATTTCTTTCTAAAGTGATAGTTCAGTTCTTGTATTACTAATATTTCATTTTAGAAATATTAAAAATATTTGCATAAATTCATCTATTGAAAGATGCCTTGTTTTTTTTCCAATTTAGGGTTTAGATGCCAAAAGTCATAAACATATATATGCAGGCTTTTAAAAAATTTTATTTTATTTTATTTTATATGCAGGCTTGTATGTGCATGTGTATGTCTTTGCAGTTCTTTTGGGGAAGTATCTAAGGTTATGAAAGGTGGAGTTGGTGATGAAGCCTGGTTTAATTTTGCTTAAAAATTGCCTTAATTCTTCACAAAGTAGCTATAACATTTTTATCAATACAAGAAATTAAACCTGGAAGCATGGAAGCACTTTAGACAGTTTAAAATGTGTGTAGTGGCATCATCTTGCTAAGTCATAATGTCCTGATATGGAGCATATTTCTATATGATTATTTGGTATCTCTGTTGTTTGGTGAGGTTTCTGTTCTGATAATTTTACCATTTTCAAATTTGACTGTTTTCTTATGGTATAAAATTCCATGCCAGTTAAGGTCACTTAGATGTTTTTAATCTATATAATCTTTCTTTCTTTCTTTCTTTCTTTCTTTCTTTCTTTCTTTCTTTCTTTCTTTCTTTCTTTC